>VUQK01001507.1:3139-25818 GCA_015106715.1 Bujurquina vittata | reverse complement strand
GGTGGGGGAGGGGGGGGGGGGGGGGAGTGGGAGGGTGGGGGGGGGGGGAGGGGGTAGGGGAGACAGTGAGACAAACTGTAGCAGAGAGAACGATTAGTGTTTGTTAATCTGATGGGCAAATCATTAAGCATCAAACATTACTGCAGCGCATCAGGAAAGACACCAAAACGGGACGCGGGGCCAAGGACACACGGACGAGATCGGTTTCATGATCCGTCATGTTAGGCTGAAGATTAAAAGTGTGATCTCCGGGCTTATAAACGATTTAGCAAATTACCAACGTTATCTAAAAACGCTTTAATTTGCCATTCAGAGCTGCAACAGGGGCCCTCGGAGCCATCAATGAGGGTGATTAGAGCCCAGATTGCTGCTTCGAAAAGGTCCCAAACAGCTGCTGTCAGAGTGACTTGGAGATGTCAACGCAGGAAAAAACTCCACTTCAGAGGCTGGCATCTGATTGGAGAGGAGAGGAGAGGAGAGAAGGAGAGGAGGAGAGAAGGAGAGGAGAGGAGGAGAGGAGAGGAGGAGATTGAGATTAGCAAAGAGAGCAAAGAAGAGGTGGAAAACCTGAGTTGGTTGGCTGCCAGCAAGCTCAGTGTGACAGGGAAGGCCCATCTGCGCTCCCCGACACTCAAGATGGCAGATGTAGAAGCAGATTGATTTTCATTCAGCTGTCATGATATACAAGTGGAGGAAAAAACGCACTCATGAGCACACACACACACACACACACACACACACACACACACACACAATCATGGTGTTTGAGAGCTCTGTCAAGTGCCTGGGCTGCTGTTGGCTGTCGGTCTGCCAAGTTGTTTCTCTCCTTCCTGTCATTTCCTCATTCTCTTTCCCTCCCTCTCTCACGCTCGCTTCCTCCCTCTGTCTCTCTCTCTCTCTCGCTCAACGAGTGCTAGAAGCATCTAAACACCACATCTGGCGCTCAAATTAAATCATTTACAGTCCATAGAGAGAAGCGGCGTTTAGTGACAATACAGCCGGTGGGGAATCAGCGTGTTTTCTCTAAGCTCTGACACCAATCGTCTCCTCTGGCATCTGATTAGATGTCATTGCGGAGCTGTTCAGATGCGCGAGACGTGTTTTCTTGCTTGCACGTTATAAATCAGAGGGTTGAAAATGTCATGGAGGGAGCTGATCATCTGTTGGCGTCGCCTCTGACACCTGCACCCCTTTCTCTTCGTGTCACGGCTTCCATCTGCGGGTCTGTTAACTTCAGCAGATTTGATTTTGTTACGTGATGTTTTCCCTTTCACTTTCACAAATGTTTACAAGGTCACCTATGTGCCGGCTTGAAAATTCATGGAGTAATTCAAAAATGTTGTAATATAACAGTGAGTCACTGCAGTCTTTCAAAGTCATCTTCCACTGGAAAAAAAACAGATAAACTGCAGGTGGAGCTGGCGGCTGTATCGGTCAGCTCCCAGTTTAACCACAGCAAAAACACTAACAGAGCAAAAGAGGACTATATCACACTATATCAACTCAAACAGATCCCAACAGAAAAAGCACTGCATGTAATTTTACCTGTTCCCATTCTAGAGTTCATTTTTTATGTAATAATCATAATGTGCTAAAGGATTGATGCTATTTAGATCGGGTATTAGACATACAGACACTTGCAACAATGTAAGAGACCCTACCTGCCCAGCCTGAGCTAAATAGAACTAAACCAGATTCAGTTCAAATCGAACAAACCAAACAGGAGCTCTAAATGTAACATTTCTCCAGCCAATGTTAAACTGGTTTCACCAAATACAACAGAGGAGTGGTTTGAGAACACTCGACTGCACCCTCCATGTCTTCATCCTTGATTTAAAGACAACTGCAGCCTCATGCTTGTGCTTGAATCTAAATCTGGGGCTTTATGAATTCAAATGAGAGTCAGAGACAGAACCTGTATTTCTACCACCTGAATCATAGTGTCCTGCATATCAACACAGCTACAGTATGTGCAGGCCACGATTTATGGATTAAGCCAAATCTAGTGAAAGTTAGGCCCAGAGACCAGTCGGCAATCCCCTGGCAACCTCTGGTTTCTGGGCATTGCCAGACTGGTTGGTGAGTGGTTGCTGGAGGTTGGTGGCTGCAGCCAGGTGAGATCAGGACCAAAGAGGGTGCTGCACCAAAAACCTCCTTGAGATTGCTGTGGTTGCTAGAAGATTGTCATGGCCAACCACACGTTGCATGGAAGATGCCAGCTTCACTGCAAACAGCAGTAGCGAAACGTAAAGTAATGAAAAGGTAAAAAGTGCTACACTGTCTGGAAACAGAGACTCAAAGTAAAAGTTGTACTGCAGCTCTGAGGCACAACATTTACTTTGAGGGTGTTGCAGACAACTCAGCATCTTCCATGCAAGCTACGAGGTGATCGCGGTAAGCTGCTAGTGGCCAAAGCATTTGCAAGGAGATTTTTTTGTGCAGCACTGTATCTTTGTGACCAATTTCACTTAGTGATGGTAGCCTCCTACAACGACTCGCCAACTGATCAGGGAATACTCATTTTCCCCCAGTGACCAACTGGTACCTGACCCAATGTGGCTGGACCATTTGACAGGTATAAAAGCTGCAGACTGTTACCCATTGGTATGTGCAATCTCAAGGTTAAGTCTTAACTTGAGCCTTTTGGCATGAAGTCATAATGTAAAGAGACCATGATTTGCACATACAGTCGGGGAAATACTTAATTGACACCCTGCAGAATTTGTAAGTTTGCAGAAAAACAAAGCATGCTTTCACCTCTATGCTTGGCTGTGGGTATTGTGTTCTTTGGCTCATACTCAGCCTTTCTCTCCCTCCCCAGCCAAAGAGGTCGATTTTGAAGTGATGAGACCACAACACTTCCTCCAAAGCCTTCTCTGAATCACTTCGATGTTCACTGGCCAACTTAAGACAGACCTGTACATGTGCCTTCCTGAGCAGGGGGACCTTGCGGGCATTGCAAGATTTCAATCCATAATGGAGTTCTTGACCGAGGTGTTCTTGGTGCCTGTGGTCCCAGCTGGCTTCAGGTCATTAAAAAAGCACCTCTTGTGTAGTGTTGGGCTGATCCACCACATTTCTCATGACCATCCTCACCCCATGAAGCAAAGATCTTGCCCCAGACCATTTTATATTTCTTCTGTGTCTGAATGATTGCACCGACAGGTGTCACCTTCTCACCAAGAGTCTTGCTAATGGTCTTGTGGCCCATTCCAGCCTTGTGCAGATCTACAATTGTATCCCCGACGTCCTTCGACAGCTCTTTGGTCTTCCCCAAACAAATGGATTCTGTGGACAGTTGTGCTTAGACACATGTAAATTGATTTGAGTGTGATCTGTGTGCCACGTGGACGCACAGCCAATCTGTGGGAACCAGAATTCTGGCTCAAATACTTATTGCACTCAGTGACATGCAAATCAATTTATCATTTTTATGCAATGTGTATTTTCTGGAATTTCTGGTTGAGTTTCGGTCTCTCACCATTAAAAAGAAACTACCAAAGAACACAGTTTCTTTGTAAGTGAGCAAACTTACAAATTCAGCAGGGGATCAAATAATTATTTCCCCCACTGTATGACATTCTAGAGCATTTAATAAAACTTGAACTTAGGGAATAATCAAGACATTATTTGGTGGTGTCACGAATCGAATGAGCAGGATTGTTTCCCCATAGATTTCTACACAACTGAACTTCTTTTTAATCTAGAAACACTGCCCCCTTGTTGCCCATTAGAAAGACAGCAGTTTTTAGACATTTGTGCACTTCATTTATGCGTTCAATATTTACACCCAGAGGCTACATCCACTTTTACGTGTCGCCTGTGCTGCCGGTGTAGGACGCTGTGTGTGGCATTAAGGTCGGGGTGGATGAGCATGAGCATGACTTTCATTCAGGAGAACAGAGTTTCCATTTTACTACAGACGTGTAATTAACCGACACGCAATTAATCCAGTTTTTATTAACAACAATCCACAATTTTCTCTGACTGTAATCAAGAGGTTTAACCCTAATCATACCATATTCATAGTTTATTTGGCATAACCGCATTCTTTCCCAAACCTTTTGCAGCTGCTATTCAAAAATATTGTTGACGGCATAGAGAAGCACGTCCTTCAGTGTAGCGAGGTTTTTACACCACTGTCTGTCTGCTTTTGTGTCTGACAATAGGTTTGCTACGAGACCATTGCTCAGCATGGACTGAATATGTCTTTGCATTGCTCTTCAGTACAAAGTTAACAATTATTTTGGCTAAGGAAAAAGGTTTTTTCAAGCAAATAACTGTGGATATAGAGTGGAGCCACAATCAATTAACAGTAATATTAAGTGTCCCTGAATGTCATCTGCTGAACTAAGTTTGCTCAATATAAATGCTCCTTTGAATAGTTCTTAAAAGCTGCAACAGAGAGAAGAAAAACAAGCCAGCACTTGCTTTTTGTGATGCATTTCATAATGGTTTTCACATTCTTCTTTGGTCCATCCTGAAAGTTGCCAGTTCAAAAAGACTTAATATATATTCATCCGAATAAGATACACAAGAAGGCAATGAGGCAAGGTCAGCCCATTAGCATCAAGAAGAATTCCATTTGATTTCTGAAAATGATTCAGATTATTCAAACCGGAGTGCAGTGATGCCAATCCATTAGTGGCCAATCTTAGGAAAACACGACTTCAGGACTCAATGAGAGACTAAATGACTTGTTAAGACAGAGATTTACTTCATAAAAGGTATCACGGCAATTCAGTCCCACTAAAAGCACAAAAACACACTCTCTCGCATGACAACTGCTGTGCACAATATGTCCACACAGTCTAAAAGTGAACAATAATGACCACTGGGGCTCTGTCAATCAGCTGATAGTGACACTAATAAAACATTCCACTCTCTGCTAATTACATTCAGCTGTCATTAACCACTGCTCTGTCAATGACTTATTCAGGCCTAATAAAATCATAAAACATTTCTTCTTCTTTTTTTTTAAGTGTTCAGAAACATTTTTTAGAGATTTTGGGAAGCATGATAGAAGACTATTGACTCGTAGCTTAGCCTGGGAATGTAGTGACTCCTGTGAAATCCCTATAAAATGTGAGAGTGGTGGTCATCCATCATTATATTCAGACAGCATAGGCCTTTGTGTGTCCAGCACCGGCCAGCACTGGACTGGTCTGGCTAACAGAGAGACTGTAAAGTGTGCGTGTGTGTTGGTGTGTGTGTGTGTGTGTGTGTGTGCGCGTGTGTGTGTGTGTAAGAGAGCCTGAGAGAAAGGCAGCTGAAACAGAAACAGTATGAAGCAGAAAGCAGTGTGAGAGTGTGAGAGAGGGAGGCAGTTGACCTGGTGTCAATTAGGAGCCCATATCGTTCCATTCCCCGGGGGCGAGGCCGACTCTGAAACATTAAATCATTTCATTCACTTCAAACCGATCCTGCTGTTCCCCCCCGCCTCCTCCTCACACGCTGCCTGTTCCTGAAATTTCCCGCTGCCTGCTGCTTCGGTGACATTTTCACTAAACTGTGGACTGGACGAAAGTAGCTTGGATCTCAGAGGCTATGATGCTGCAGCGATGCCTCATTTGGAAGGCAGAGAGGCGAAAGAGCAAAGCATCGTTTTGGTAATCAGACGCTGGATGAACCTTCTACTTTGGCTTAATTTAGAGGGCGGTAGGAAGGCATTAAATCTATCGCAAGTGTATTTCAAATCTATTTCTGAGCACTAACTATTCCAAATTTACACTGCAAAGAGATGCGTTTGCTTTATGTCAAGTTAATAAACAATATCATAATGCAAATAATCATGAAAAAACCTAAAAGTGACTTATAAGCAACGTTAACTGGCATTATGATTGACGCTAGACCGACTGTATATGACAGATAAATCATATATTTTACTGCTGTTATGGAAATTATGATGAGAGCAGGTTTGGGCATCATGCTTTCAACTGTTCAAACTTGTTTTCATTTGCCTTTTCATAATTCTAACATTAAGAATATAAACTTCCATTTAAAGTGACACACTTGGGTGACTCTCCACAGCTATATTAATGTCACTGGTTTTGCTTGGGTGTGAAATAATGTGTATGCAGCTGCTCTTTTGCATCAGCGCTTCTACTCTGAGAAAGCATTTCACGTACTTCCAGTAAAAAACTGAAGACATGTTGATGAAAAACCATCTTCGCATAGCAGAAAATGCTCAAACACAACACTGAGAGTCCAATAAGAGCAGTAGGTATGAAGCAGTTAGCATGACACCAAACACCAACACAAAACTCGTATTTTACGGCTGAAATTTACTTTAAGATTTTGATCGAGTTTGCATGGACACACAGGCGCTTGGAAATGATCACACACGCCTAAGCATTGTTAAACTTCATGCAAATTCTCAAACTGATTTAGTAATAAATCCCATATTTCCGATCATTGTTTGTTGGTGGCAGACTCCAAATCAGCTTTTCCATAAAATCCTCTCTGACAAAATGTGACAAACTATTGTTGTTCTTTGTCTCCATATCACTCTAATCCTCTTTCTGTCTTTCTGCCTCCCCATCCCTCCATCCGCTCTCCCCAACCACACAGAAAAGGCCTCAGTACTGACCGCTACACACACACACACACACGCACAGAGCTGATGTCGGCTCTGTGGGTCTTACTGGGGGGCTTAGCTGTGTGGTTACATTTTACATGTGTGTCCGTGTTAAATTGTGAGCTGGCCTGGGTGTCACTGGGTTTTGGCTGTTGGGCAGTCCTTGTGTGTGTGTGTGTGTTTATGGCTACAGATGATGAACTTGGCCAGACTTGGAAGAAGGCTAGCCGGATTTGGCTATTCACACTGTGTGTGTAACTTGTTGGCACATGCTTACACTGAATGGGGTCGCAGGGTACACACATGTGCATGCCTGCATCTGTGTGTGCGTGCATGTGTATGCTTGGCGGTTGTCATAGGTATGCAGCAGATCAGTTTAAGCCTCATAAACCCATTGTTGTGCAATAAGTCCATCCTTTTTCATCTGTTATAACCTCTTTGTTTGATACTTTATGCATGCAAACACACTTAGGACTAATATGCTATAATACATCAGTGGGGGCAGAGTAACATTTCCATGAAACAAGGCTCGGCTATTCGAGACGTTGGTACTGATTTTCACACACGAAACCACATCCAGTCCACAAAAGGAAATGGGGAAATGACTGACCTGCTACAAAATGACAAGTCTGTCCTCTCAAGACAAACAGAATCAAATAGAAACGTACCGATCGACCGACCACAGACCAATTTCCAGCCTTCTCCGCCCTCACTGCTGACCAGTAATCCAATTAAAAGCCGATGCATTTCATGCATGTGCGACATGTCACAGCCACATGCTAACGTGTCATTAGTTACACTGTGGTAAGTTACAGTAAATCATTGGTACCTCTTGGGAGAAGATCCTGTAACTTACCGCAGTTGAATTATTTCTTTTATCATGAAAATTATATTTTGCATAAAGAAAAGTTGATGTCGAAAATTAGAAGTGAATGGGTAAAAATGGGTCCTGACAGGTCACACTTATCAGAAACTGATCTGAAACCGCTCTGGACGCTTTAACATGCTTGTGGTGTTACATGTTCACCTCCTGGGGAAGCCCACTCAGAACCAATACTGTGAAATCCCCTTAAGCCTATAAAGTATGAACAGATTCATTTTTGAGCAATTTGCACAAAATTTCAGATGGAAATATAGACCTAGGATGCTAAAGGGGGGGGGGGGTCCCATTATGCATTAAGTATTTCTTTTCATTCATCTAATTTTCTCATTTTACTCTGTTTATACACCTCTCAGCATTGAAATCATTAGTTATTATTAATCTCTGTCTCTCTCCCCCCACCCCCCACTGGTCCTGGTTCTGCTGCAGGTTTCCTCCTGTTAAAAAAAGGGAGTTTTTCCTCCCCACTGTCGCCAAGTGCTGCTCATAGGGGACCGTTTTGACTGTTGGGTTTTCTCTATAACTCTTGTAGGGTTTTTACCTACAATATAAAGCGCCTTGAGGCGACTGTTGTGACTGGCGCTATATAAATAAAATTGAGTTGAATTGAAATACGGTCTCACAGATCCAAAGATCGCGTGCGCTGGTATTGTTCCAACAAGGGGCTTCAAAGAGTGAATTAAAAAAAAATTTAAATGCCAATATAGGTCACAGACCCGACTGAAGTGGCAGTTAAATTAAAGGTCGGGGTCAGTTAAACTGCTACAAATGTGAGTGGGCTGAGGTCAGACGCAGGGTTCAAGGGGCAAAGAAACTAACCATTTAACACAAGAATGGCTCCCATGATTAAGTTATTGTATTAATGGTTTAATGGAAAGTTTTGCTTCCTGTCATAACCAATTGAATACAATGGGAGTCATGTGACAGATTTAAAATGCTCTGTTGTTTGAGATTAAAAGATGGCAGAAAAAAACTGCTCCAGCCCAACTCTGACCTAATTAACAGGCAGTCATCTTGAGTGACAGAAAGCAAACCAAACGATTTTATGTTGAAAGACAGCAAAACTGCAAGAAAAAAAAAAGATTCCCTTACTTAGAGCTTTGTTCATTTAGCCCGTGATGCATCCAGATGACAACCCTGATCACAAGAAGTGTTTCTTTAGTGCAACTTCAGATTAAAGTTTTGAGCACAAACGAGTGTCAGCGAGTGTGCGTTTATTCGCGGGCTCCTCGGAAACGCTGTGAAGGCTCCTCGGTGCTAAACTAACGCAGTGCCGATTAAAGTGGATTTCCAGCTTGTTGCATTTGATCAAAGTCCAGCTGATATCAGAATCACAGAGCAGCTAAGCTCCTAGAGCCAAATCCATAATAATACTCCTACACCACCCACAACAAAGACACGGCCAACGCAAGTAAATAAACGCAGGCAGCAAATATCATTTGAGGATAACTCCTATCTGAGTGAAATAATACTGCTGAATACAAACTGCCATAATTGGCTGAAGAATTAGGTTGATAAAAGATGGGACCTGGACAGTAAATCCATTCAGCTCATCTGTTTACCGCCAAAGCTTTGGAACAAAACTGTAGTTTGATAGCGTGTCACAAAGAGTTCTGCATTTGTATTTCTTTTTTCATTGATCTCTTAACTGCAAGGACAAAAGCAGACAAAGTGAAAAGATTTAGGTTTATGACCAAAAAAAGACAAAAAAAAACCCCACCACCATCATAACAAGATGTGTGTTTGATCATATTAGCGTTTTCTTGCAGCTGCTTAATCAGCTAAGCTCCATCTTCAAAAGCTGTTTTGTAAAAACCTGCAGCTCTCTCATAGCGCCGCGCTGCCGGTGTTTTCTTCCTTAGCATTAACCCTAAAACCAGATGTGCAGGAGGAGCAGTAAAACACTGATGTGTAATGTCTTAATGTACAATAAAAAAGGGGCAACCTCTACAAACAAACGGATGCACGCACTCCTATCTCATCCACGTGCATGCCTCTCCTCTGCTCCGGAAAAAAGTTTTCTCTGTCAGCCTCTTAAGTGGCTGGCCTTCAGCTATATTACCCTCTTTCCCTCCTCCCTCCACCTATCCCTCCATCACGTCTTAATGTGTTTGATAAAACATCAGGCGTAGAGGGAAGGGCACACGGCAGATGATGTGCTTTTTTGGCCGAAACAGGCATCAACTAAAGGATGAGAATAAAGGGTTGAGTCTGCTCTGTCTGTCTGAGTCTGTCCGTCCACTTGCTGCATTAAGAAGCCGGCCGGCATCTTTTCAAAGCCAGCCACTCTCGTTGGGCCGCTGCATCTCAGGCCTTTTGTGCCCCCTCAATCTCTCCATCCAACCACCACAATCCCACACCCCTCCTCAGCCCATTGCTGAGTGTCTGTAATGGCCCAGACGTGGAGTAGGGTGGGCGGGTGGATGGGGGGGAACTAAGGAAGTGAGAGGAATGGAGGAAGAAAAAGAGAGCGAGCAGGAGGAACTGGAGGGTGAAGGAAAGAAGGTACAAAAGGAGGAGAGAGGGAAGTGATGGAAAAAGTGGTGGCGGAGCAGAAAGAGGGGACACAGGAGTGAGATGGACAGGAGGGGGGGGAAGGAGGCCGAGTCTTTAGGAGGAAGCCAGGCGGCACTAAGCATCTCTGTTGCTGCGCAGTCAGGCCTGCCTGCCCCCCGGCAACGAAAACCTCCCCCCCTTCCCCTGCACCACATCCCACTCTGACCGTCCTCCTCTGCCCACTTCCTCCTCTCATCCCACCTCACACACTCCCGCTTTCATTCAGATGTGCCACTCTTATGAGGACTTTCCACGTCCGTACTTTAAACGTGTTAGCCCGAGGCTCTCTCGCACTCGGTTTTAACTCTTACGACATGGTCACGACGTGTCTCGGTGAGGTCAGAGTACCATACATGCTCTGGGGGGGTGCATTTAATGAGAATGTAAGAATAAAAATACTTTTTATATCAAAAGTAGCATACAAAGAATTATGGAAGATGATGTTGTGTGCATCCAGAGGGCTGAAGGTTTAAAGTAGCCCATTTTAATTTCACCATAATACCGTTAATGCAATCACCATGAAACCCAGACTCCTAAAAAGAGCAGCGGCCTCTGCACTGCACATTTTGGTGTGGCTTTACAGCAGACAAAGTGGGGAAAACAGATTTTAAGGGATGAAAAAGTTTCAAAACCTTCACACCTTCGCTCACAGTGCAATGGTTCGCGTTAACTGGCTCTTTTGTCTTTTTTACATCATTTGACAAAACAGTCTGTGGTGCTGTCCAGCACGAACCATGCAGGTGGACCGAGTCGCCGAGTGTAAATGGAGCTAAAATTAAAAGCTGCTTAATTCCACTGCAGCCAGAGACACAAAGGAGGTGAGTGATAACTTGCATCTTTTCAAAGGGACTCAGGATAAATGAATTCTTAATTTGGAGGAACAGCATCATCGGTGTGAGCATAACATCATCTTGAACGGATCTGTTTACAATAATTACAAGAAGGCAGAAATATTAACTTGTCATCGGCACACATGTCTCCAACTCAAATGAAAAGAATCACTGTTTGGCCTGTTGTCAACTTCAGTCATCCTGTTCGGTCTTTACACACACACACACACACACACACACACACACACACACACACACACACACACACACACACACACACACACAGCCAGTGGCCTCAGGACTAATTGCTAGATTGGAGCAGATTTTCTAGTTCAGTTCAGGGCTGTAATTGTGAGGAGAGCTGGGAGGAATGACATGGCTTCAAGCTGAGAGGACAAATCACCAGAGGCCACCGATTAGACTGCACCGATGTTCACATATCCGAGTGTGTGTGTGTGCGTGAGAGAGAGAGAGAGAGGCTATGTATGTATTGGGGTGAGGGGTTAAGCCCACCATCTCTCACTTCCAAGTTTCTGTGGCAGTGACCCCAAAAAGTCACACGTGCACGCACACAGACACACACACCAAGTTGACCCCTGCAGACTCCACGGTGCCACACACAGGCTGTTGAGAGTAATTTGAGAGCCTAATTGCGATGTAGTACAAAAGAGAAAACTACACCTCTGCTGGATGCATTTATCTCTCTGAGAGGAAATGAGCTTTATGAAGATCAAGCCTGAAAAAAAAAACCTATTTGAAACATTGTAGCGTCTGTAAAGAAAAATGGAAGAACTTCTTTACAACTTCCCATCCCTTCTACCAGACTAATGTTTGCGTGCAGCGTAGAACAGATCTTAATTCTGTGCAAAAATGCCGGCTTCAAGTCAAACACTGCAAGCTAGAAGACAAAGAACATGAAAACCAGGCGAGACTTTCACATTTGAGCAGCAGGTAAAACCTGAGCAGGTAAAACCGCGTGCAGTCCGTGTGTCCTAAAATCCATGCAGTAATTCAAGAAGGTTTTGAGACTGCAGTGTGTCACGGAGAGGTAAAATAATGACAGCTTCATAGTAGTAGCATCACAAGTGTCAGTAGGCTAGAATAGCCTACTCATAATAATTTGGTGCCACAGCAGCATCTCCTCTTAAACTAGCTACAAGAAAAACTAAAAGTGAAGAAACTGGGACGCAGTCTTCTTTCCACTTTCACTGCTCTTAAGCAATGCATCTGCTCTCCAGACATGTATGGCTGTCCTGGTCAGCTGTATGAGAGAATGCCTGCAGGACTTGTTCAGGCTGGTTGAATAAAGCGCACAATGCAAAGTGGATAGACATTATCCGAGAGCAAATTGTGCACAGCTTCTGATTTACTCTAATGTTGCTCTACCACAACTCCAAGATGAACACACAGCTACAGAGCAGAGGCAAAGAAGAATCATTTCCTGCAACCCCCGTCTAGCTCCCTTCCTCTCCCCGCAGGAGGACCCTCAGACACAGCAGGACAGGAAGGAGACATGCCGAGAGAGATGGCAACACACACAGACACACACAGCACTGCCAGCATTTTGCTACCAGATAAACCTGCGTGAACACACCAGCACAGCCAGGAAGGCCTGCTCAGAGACACTTATTCCTCACTCCCTCTACATCTGCACCTGGACTCTCTCGTGGCGTAGCTTGCTTTAATAAAAGAGTGAGAGTGAAGAAGAGGAAAAAGAGACACAGCCAATCGAAGCACTCTGCATTGCTCGGTCAGTCGGTAACAGAGTCGGTAAATCATCCACCCAAGCCTTTTCAGTCAGCTTACCTTGCCATGATGTCATGGTTGTCATTATGACAAGGGCCACGGTCCTCTCATCTGATTGGATGTACTCCAAAGCAGCATTACATCCGTGGCAGGGAAAGGAAAGCAGACTCCACACTCACAAAGCTGGAATAGTGACTTTTCTGCCTCTCTTTTGGTCTTGTTGCATGTTTCTTTCTTCCCCTCCATCCCAAGCCTAGCCTCCTAATGAGCGTTAGACTTGCTCATGCCCTTCTACGCTATTTCTATGCTGGATAAGAAACTGATTTCTTCACTAACACTACATCTTCCCTGCCTAGTGACCTATGTCTTCATCACTTTTCCCAGCCTAGCATTCACTGCGGCCTTTTCTCAGCCTCCACTCCCTTACCTTTTTCTCACCTTAGTTGGGCTGCACCCCGCCCTCTCGCCCTCTCACTACCACCCACACACCCCCAACCCCCCCCCAGCCTCGCCTGGCTTGTCATCCCCTTAACCCCCAGCCTTGGAGCTTGTACCCGGCCTCAGCTCTCCCTCTCCCTGCCTCTCCTCCAGCCTGCCTTCCCCTCCACTCTGCCTCCCAGAGCCCCAGCCTTCTGCTCAGTGTTCAAGGGGAGAGCCAGCTAGGAATGCTGTGGCTCTAGACGTTTTGTCCAAGCCCTAGGTCTCTTTCACTGAGGCAAGATTAGTTCATACAAAAACTCAACAATACACCACTGAAAGCCATTGTTGATATTCAACATTTTTCACATAGCGGAGCAGAATAGACAATGTGGCAGCCGGGAAAGCCCGAAGCGGACTAGCAGGGCTGATGGCTGATGGTATCTCAGCCGAGCGAGGCCTTAATCCCTTTTATACACACACACTCACACAAGTATACACACTCTCAACAGCCTGGAGACAGCAAAATCAATACTGCTCGCTCTGTTTCTGAGTGTGGATCAGTGGGTGGATGAGTGTGATAGGGAGAAAAGAGAAAATACTGTGTGTGTGTGTGTGTGTGTGTGTGTGTGCGTGCGTGTGTGTGTGTGTGTGTTAAGCATTCTTAGATCTTTGTATATGAACCATTTCTCTCTTGTACAGGAACTAACTGAAGCAGCGTGAGGGCAACTTTGCTTCAAACAAATTAAAAACAAGAAAGAATTTTGTTGTTTTTCTTTTTGCTGACGACAACGAGGAACTGCAACCTGAAATCGACCGAAAGCATCTGGAGGACTGTTGAGCAACCACCCAATTTCAGCCTGAACAGCATGTCTGTATAAAGAGCAGCTGACTCTCAGTGGAATAGTACTGTCACAATGCGGAAGGACAACTTAAAGCTAATTTCAGCTGATTGTTTTCAATAAAAACAGTACAGCAGAGCATGTTTTTAAAAATCGGGATTTTTAATTTCATTCTGTAAATTTGCCCAAACTTCCTGTGTTATATTATTATTAAACATAATTTTGATATAAATTTAAGTAAAATCTCATTTTAATGTGGGTTTAAATTGAGGTTTAATAAAGAAATTGAGTTTTCAAAGTAATATATTTGGGGGACATGTGCGTGCGCGCGCGTGTGTGTGTGTGTATCTGACTCAAAAAGCAGGCAGCTAAGTTTGATACATAACTTTATGCACAGTATCCCTTTAAAAATGCACATATCGCTGATACGCTCATGCAGATTATCTGCATCTCCAGTCCACCAAATCACAATATCACCAGGTTATAAATATCTCCCAACAGTGAGAGCTGTTTTTTTTTACCTTGACACAGTGGAATGCTGTGCAGAATGTTAACTGCATTCCTTGAAGATGAACAGCAAAGAGCGGCTAAAGTGGGAGAACGGAAGAAAAAAATATTTTAAATAAAGAACTGCCCAATTTTCATTCACAAGGACAGCGCCAGATTCCGACTCTGAGCATGGAATCAGTCTGCAAAAGCATTTATGATTACAGCTGGTTAATGTAATGAACGCCATGTCATGTAAAACTCATAAATCAAGTCACGCCGGTGGAAACATTTCATAAAACATGATTAAAAGTGTCATGTAACACTGGGAGCAACGGTGTCAGAGTGAGACATGTTAATTGTGCACTAATGATATGTAATGAATGTCATCAGCCCCGAGGCATCGGCTAACGAGCTAAATGAACTGGCACTAATGGGTCCGTTAGCTTATCTTAGCGCTAACATTAGCTAGCATAATAAAGGGTTTGTCTTCTGCTGACAGCGGCTGACGACTGTGAGTGGCACGGCAAGTTTCTGGAGGTGTCACATTAGAATTAGACGCTTCTTTGGAAAAAGCTTTTAGACATCAACAACAACAGGAAAACAAAGACTCAGAGGGCTTTTTGTCCTGCAGACAGCTAAATGTAACCACATGAAAACAGATTTTTTTTAAATTTATTTCTCATGGCTTTGCTGTAGGCCTTCCTCTTGCTCTCCACCTGGCCTCCAAATCCAGATCCGGCTCCAGCTTCCAGGCTTTCCCCGGACCCCCAAATCCGCTAGGTAGCAGAGGAGAAGAAAGAGAAGCAGAGGATGAGGAGGGAGGGAACAGGGGCCCTCTCTCTCCCTTTTCTTCCAATTGACCAATTGACAGGTGATTGATGGCTATCTCTTCAGCCTGACAAAGAGTAGCATTAGCATAACTAAAGCAATGTACAGTAGAGTGGGGCAAACAGTAAATTACATGTTACCCCCCACTCAGCTCTCACTGGCTTCCCTCACTCTCACTCTCCCACTCCACTCATTCACTGAGCCCGGCACTACGGCAGGCAAACAAAACAAAACAAAGTATGCTTTTTGTCCCTCGCGTGAGCCCTTAAACAGTACAGCTTGACAGCTTCTTTAGAAGGAGGCACACAAAAGGCCTGACAGTGTGAGCGAGCGACTGAGACTGAGAAACAGTACAGTACAATGTGAATCAGACACTGACCTTGGTGAGGGTCACTGTGCTGTGGTTGGCTCTCACACCATGTGTGCGTCTGTGTGTTCGAAATGCAAATTGATTGTCAGTGAAGTATTCAGACCGCAAGCTTGTTCCAAACCTTTAACATGTTCTCTGTCTGAAATTCAATTCAGCACTTTCCTTCCTCATTAGTATTTCCTGAACTGATGTCAGATCAGCCATAGGCAGGGTCTGGGTTTCTAATGTGACCTCATGTGCAAACTGCCATATTGGATGTGATACACCTACTGGGACAACCGATTGGTGAGTGGCTCTCAATCATGAAAACCATGTAGTTCCCATTGCCAGGCCACGAGGGAGCGCTGTTTTTTGCAAACCTTGTTTACACACCACGCGCATGCGTGCAGGGATTCAGCACGACAAAGATTTGTTCATTATATACAAAACGGCCAATGTGAGAGGCTTTGTGGACTGATGACGAGGTTGGACTCAATGATAAAACAGCAGTTTTCGCTGAAGCACTCACGAATGCTAAACCTAACGAGTGTTGTTCATCTATTAGTGCATGGGCGAAAATCTGTGGCGGTCGCAAACATAGTGCACATGTGCAAGGACCTCAGTCTGCAAAACGTACCGTCTTCAACCGTTTACACGACAACGGAGGCCGGTGCGTTTCTGAAACGCTCCACTCTGGACCCCGTTTCGAAAAAGGCATCGTTTTCACTCCATTCTCGCGTAGACGGGAGGCCAAAACACATCGAAACAACGCCGTTTTCATTTTGAAACGCTGTCGCGGAAACGAGGCCCCAAAGGTTGCTGTCTCGCTGGGTGAAACTGGTTGCTGCACCAAAAATGCCTCCTCGTGATTGCTTTGGTTGCTAGCAGATTGCGATGGTCGCCTGGAGTTTGTATCACTAACTACTGGCCACGCGAGCTGGCACAGATGTTAAGGTTTTCATTGGGAGCGATCAGGATGGAAGGGATTAGAGTGAGTACATCGGAGCGACCGCTCAGGTTAAGTGGTTTGGAGACAGAGATAGTGGATATACTACACAAAGGATGTTGGAGATGGAGCCGACCATCAGGAGGAAAGGAGCTCAGAGGAGGCTCATGGATGCAGTGAAGGAGGACATGCAGAGGGTTGGCGTGGCGGAGGAGGTGTTAGGATAGAAGACCGTATACTTCTTTGCAACTAATTTCCTTCAGTGACAGGCAGTAAGCAACTTCCTACAACCACTCCCCAACTGGTCAGGGAATACACATTTTTCCTTAGTGACTGTGGTTGCCAGGGGGGTCAGTGACCTGTGTGACTGTGGCTGCCATCGACCTCCAGCAGTGACTCAGCAGCCAGATCAGGAATACACTTTTTACTTTATTTCACTTTTCTTTTTTGGTAACACTTCATAATGCGGCCCACGGCTAAGGCCGTACGTACCCTATAATTATGTGTAAGTACAGGTAATTACAGGTATGTTAGCCAAAAACCCAACAATGAATCCTCGATCCTACGTTATGAGCATGCAGTAGTTTTTGGGGCGCGGGTCGTATTATGTAGTGTGTAGTATTTTACAGGGATGTACCCTGTAAGTAAATTTCAGTTCTGAGTATTTTCTGGGACTAAGGCTGTAACTACCCTGTAATTACATGTAAGTACAGTTCTGTGTGTACTTAGGCAGAAATTAAATTTACTTGCAGGGTACATCCCTGTAATTACATGTACTTTTACACATAATTCCAGGGTATTTATGGCCTTAGTCGTGGGCCATAGTATGAAGTGTTACCTTTTATTCCCCCCTAGATTTGATTTAATTGTCAGGATGGTAAAACTTGCATCTATAAAGTGAAAGTTTCGATTTTATGACCATGGCTTAGCTGTTCATTTATTTCCTGTGACTGCTAACATCTTTTTTAGAAAAAAAACCTCTTTACTCATGTGGCCATCAAAGCGACTGCAAATTAGGAGCACTGTGCTTGAATTTCCAAAGCTAAAACTTTTTAATTTAAAGCATTATCCTCCAGGTCTAAGCACACAGGTGAGGAAGGTTTGCTGAGCCACATCTGCTTGTCAGCAACTCAGTCATACCTGCGAGGCTTGATTTAAGGCCTAAGCTGCTCAACACCACACGCACATTCAGTTTCACATACAAATATGTAGGTAAGATGAGATAAAGATGCTCTAAAATGTCATTTTTTTTGCTCTGCAGCCATAAACAGCTCTTCCCTCAGATGTGTCCGCTCAATGCTGTACACAAGCAAGCTTCAAGCAAACTCTGGCTTTTAAGCACAAAAAACCCCTCGGCTAAGGTTAGGAAAAGATCACAGTCAACCCAGGATCACACACTTTTTGGAACCAACAATAACATACACATTTTTCAAGAGTAGCACCACTTTAGCAGTAAATAGGAAATGCAGCCGTCTAATTCTTTTAATGACGTTAGTGTTCTTATACAGCATGGAAGGCTTGGATAGGTGGCTGTTATACTGCACTGGCCAGCGAGAAACGCATGGTTATTTCATTACTCAGGTCACGGGTGATTATGTGTTTCCAATGCTGGCATGCTGTGCTCACATTTTTACTTTGTGTTGGCTACATATTGTATATTACTGTCCGCACGTTTTACCTCTTCTGAAAGAGGATGATTGCTTAGTCTTGAGTTCAGATGTTGGAGAGGTGAGGAAATGAACGATCGTGTCATACAGCAGCATGGGTGGATGGGTGGACACACAAGCAAAGGGGTGACCACATACTGGCCTGGTCTCCTCTCTCTCCACCACTTAGGCCAGCAATCTGGTCTTTAATTGTTCATTCATGGTGTGAATCTTTAAATGGGGGGCCCTAGCCTGGCGCTAAGATAATGGCTCACTCTGTGTCTTTAGCTAGTGAGGCTAAATTACCACTGGGTGCAGAGTTACCATGGAAATAGGCCACAATGAGAGTGATTAGTCTTGTGTCTTTTACACGCCGAGACACAGTTCAGCACCTCCAGTTCAGCAGGAAACATGGAAAGCCTCTTTCATTTCCTTCCTCTCTGTAAACCTCATATCAAAGAGCGCTTTATACAGTAGGAGGGACGGTGCAACACACTCAGGTTTAATTAACAACAACTAGAACATCTTGTGTTAAAAAAACAAAGCAGTGCACACGTTTATATTTATCAAGACCATTTTTTTTTTACTCTCATCTAAATGGACACTGAAGCCTTTCAGGTACACACCAGATATTTATAGCTCCAAGCAAAGATATCAGTTTCATCTTTAGTTTTGTTTGCTACACCGACTGACACTTTCAGATGCTTCTTTCTTGCCACAAGTTTCTATGACAACCTTTTCAGTTGCCAAGGCGCAGCGCCTCATCTTTTGCTGATGCTTCTGCTTTCCTTCACTGAGCCAGGGACTTCTCCTGGATTTCACTCTTTGTGGAGATTTGCTGCTGCTAATGCGGGTTGGTTTGATTTCTCTTTGATTTCAATGAGACTAAATGGTTTATTTGGCTGTGTATCTATTTTCTTTCTTTCTTTACTTTCCCGTTTTATCCTTTTTTTCCTGCATTTTTAAGTTCATCACTCAGTTTCCTCCAAATTGTGTTTGTTCCTTTCCAGCAGTGCCCCCTCTACTCTTTTCCCCGTCTGTACACGTGTTCGTGTGTACTTATGAGTATATGTGAGGATCCTATATCCTATAGACTGATAGCTGATACCCCACCAAGTAAAGTAAAGGAGAGGAGAGGAGAGGAGAGGAGAGGAGAGGAGATAATCTGTCTCAGTGTGAAGCTGCCAGTGAACATCAGAAGCAGAGAAACTGAAATAGCAATCATTACCTGGTCCCCACCGAGAGGTCCGTGTATGTGTGCATGTCAGTCAAGCTTGTAGCGTACAGAAGACCAGTGATCATAATATTTCTTACCAGAGGAGGAGAGACGCTAATCAGTAGCGAAGCAATATGATTCCTCCTAAAAAGCCTCGGAGCGCTCGGTGTATGGCAGTGTTTAAAAACATTTTCATAAATGTATGAAAACAGCTCAAGGCTGCGGCGCCACTCTGAGTGTACAGATTCTCATCTTCCCAATGAAATTAACATACCATTTACTGAAAGGCCACAGTCGAGGCCAAACAAATGCTCACCATTGGTGGGAGAATTTCTGTGTGGAATGTGCCAGTGTTTGCTTGATTGAAGACTAGAAAGTTACTGTAAAGATTCAAAGGAAGATACCGGAGGTACAGTGAGAGCATTGGATCCTTTACCTTTACTTTGATTTAGGCAACAAAAGCACTTTGATTGAAAGGGACTCCTTATGCTCATTTGCAACTACACACTTTTATTCTTGGACTCTACTAGAGTAGTTTCACATGATTCACAATGCAAAATAATCCTTCTTCATCTCGCACCGGGCCTCAGCCTGACCCCCCACTCATTCCACTGTCCGAGGCAAGCCATTGCAGCTCCTTTCCCCCTCACTGTCTTCACATTGGTCTCCACCAGCAAACAGAAGGTTTCAGCATTGGATTTGGCTTCAGAGCTCAGAGCCAGAGCGGTGTGCCTGATGACTGTCGTAAGGATACCTCCTTACCCCACCCTCAACATCTGAAGCGTTGCCCATGCTATTATAAGCATCCACAATTAAAATAGTCTATACAGTGCTTATACTGGCGCTCCCCTAAATTAACAGTACCGGTAATTAACAAACTCATTTTTATGTTTCTGGGATGGTTAATCCACCAGTGTGCAGAAGCTCTTTAATCAAATTATATCTTTAATGCTAAAATAGAACTACTGATGATTATTAATCAATTAATTATGAATTAATTTTCAAATGTACTGTTTTACATTTAATTTTTGACTTCTCAAAGAAGTCCAGTAAGCTGGCTCAAATTTGGATCTAAAAACACGAATTCGGTTCAGTGAATTCAGTAGTTTCTTTTTATTTTTAGTTTTAAACAAATTTTGACAGATTTTTAAAATATTTGTTTCTTGTTTTCAATGACAGGTGGTCCAATAAACTAGTTCTAAATTGCACAAAAACAGGGAAACGCACAGTAGCTCTAAGGTTAGGGAAACACTGCAGTCACAACAGACTCAGATTTGCTGTGCAGCAGCCAAAAAAAAAGCTCAAATTTTCAGTGTATTCAATAAATTGTGAAAAATATAGCAAACTAATGGAAACTATTATCTGTCCTGGATAATAAAGAGGGGCTCCTATTAGCGTGGATCCTTTGCTATAGGATGGTTTCAGTGTTACTTTCTTCAGAGATGACACACAAGACACGGAGTTTGTGGAAAATCCAAAAGAACATGCAGCAAAGTGTACTTTCTATCAGAATGACGTTCGCGCCTGGTATCCCCATTATGAGATGTTAAATATCCCCCTTTTCACTGTAATCTCATTTTGCACCAATATGCAAATGAAGCCTCCAGTGTGTTACACTGTCAGGTTTGTGACTTTGGGGGAAGAGTTCAATGAAATAATGAAAAAGATGAATCAGTTCTTAGCATATGTCGATAATGTCCAAATTAAAACACAAGTCATTTGAGGGACACTGACAGTGCTGTGAAAAGGCCCCCCCTTCCTGATTTCTTAGTCTTCTGCAGCACAGCGGTGCGGTGGTTAGCACTGCTGCCTCGCAGCTAGAAGCTGTGGGTTTGAATCCACCTTGGCCCGTGCCAAGTGTCTGCGTGGGTTTCCTCCCACAGTCCAAAGACATGCAGTTACTGGGGTTAGGTCAGTTGGTGATTCTAAATTGTGAATGGTTGTCTGTCTCTCTGTGTTGGCCATGCGACAGGCTGGTGACGTGCACAGGGTGTACAGGTCGCCCTATGACAGCTTGGATAGGCTCCAGCCCCCCTGTGACCCTGAACAGGATAAGTGGATGGATTTCATTTATTAAGGCAATAAAAGCTCCCGATACCTACCTGGTTCTGTGTGAAAAAGTAATCATCCCATAAACCTAATAACTGGTTTTGCCAACCTTGGCAGCCAGAACTGCAATCAAGTGTTTGTGATAACTGAGCATGAACATCATGCCGCAGCATCTCCATCGGATTTAAGTCCAGACTTTGAGTAGGAAAGTCCAAAACCTTCAGTCTGTTTTTTCTGATCCATTCAGAGGTGGACTTCATTGTTCTGCTGCTCCATGTATGCTTGATCTTCAGGGCGTGAGCTGATGGCCGGGCATTCGGTGTTCCTTTTACTCCAGATGTAACGGCACGGCTTCTCGGTCACCACTGTTTTCTCCATTTGTGGATAATGGCGCTCCCCGTGCTTCTGTGGAGTCCCAAAGCCTTAAAATTTACAAAAACTTTTCACAGCAGTGTATGCGGTCAAGAAGCGGAAGATGTGATTCATATTCAGAATATTTGGGGAGCTGTTTAAGCTTCATACCCATCCAGTGTCACACAAACAAGGTACAAACATAATTTTCCAAACTGATGAAATGCAAATTTGAGTAACACATGTCCACATTATGAAAGAAAAACAACAGTCATCAAAATCTCTGCTAACGACTTCTGTTTCCGGGATTTGGGATAAGCTGATAAAGTCCACTTTCCTCTTCTGTTTCGCTGGCTACGTCTGCAACATTCACACATAAAGCAGGCAACATGTTTCACAAGTTTTTCACCCAAACGTTCCTCATCATAATTTATCCAGAAAACCTCAGGCTTTTTGCTTGGTCCTGCCAGCTCAATTAAAGTCACTTCCTGGTTATTGTCTGCTACCTTCTAACAATCTATTACCCACCCAGGGCCGAGCTAATGCTCTTAACACAGATTACTAGCACAAATCTCCCAGCTAAAGGCATTGTGTGGACAAGTGAGCGGGACTGCAGCAGTGACAGCAGGTGCTAAAGCTGCAGCTCACCCTGGTTAACGCCGCCTGAGCTCCTAAGACAGGAAATGCTGGGAGGGATACTTACCTACTTACTTACACACAAGCATCACACACGCTAACTCTCTCTCTCACACACACACACATGCACATGTGCACACAAAGGCCTGGGACCTAAAACAAAGACGGCAAGGGGGAGATGATCATTGGGGTGCATCTACATGACAGTGCAGCTCTGCAGGAAAATGATGGGGCTTCCTAAAGCTTCTGTTTCACAACTTCTGCCCCCCCCCCCCCCCCCGCCCCATCACACACCACACCCGGTCCCCTCCACAAAACACA
>VUQK01001506.1:5172-18913 GCA_015106715.1 Bujurquina vittata | reverse complement strand
TACGTGGATTTTTTTTCTTGTTTAGTATAAAATGAGCCACCTTTAGGCTCAGGAGCTGCAACTCATCTCTGAAAGCATTTTGGATGTTTAGGAGCAGCAATGCAGGAACAGCATGAAGGAGACAGGAAAAGGAGAGGGTGGTGCAGGGCTTGATGTGACGTCTTAAAATGAATGAGTGAAAACCTTTACTGTACGGGTTAGGTGATGCTGTAAACAGAGTTGACAGTATACGAGATATATAATGTATACATATAAGGCCCGGGTGTTAAACCAGTAACTATATATATTAAACTATTAAACTATATATATATATATATATCATGACAGACGTGATCAATATAGCATTTTTTATGCTTTGCTTTGAGTATTTATGGATCTGTCGGGTTTCTGATGTGTGTCCCCCCAATAGTAAGACTGTTTCACCATTGACAGTTAAGGCTTGGTGCATAGTGGTTCAGTCCCTTCTTCAGTGACAATTATGCAATATTAATAATAATAACATGAAGACAAGATTAGTTAAACTCTTTCTTTATTTTCACACAATCAATCAGTGCAATGAAACATAATGAGCTTAAATACATACATCACACAAAGAGATTAATTGCCAGTAGAGCACAATTTAAATACATAAATACAGCAACCATTCCATGTGTGCGTGTGTTAATATTATTGTAGTTTATCTTCATTAAGCTGTGGTATCACAGCACATTCTTCATGCACACAGTTTCAAAATAAAGCTCCTTCTGCAGCTACTAGAAGCTATTACAAAGCTATTACATTACACTGTTGGTAGCAGAGTTATTATAGTTTTGTTTTATTTTTATTTCATTTGGACTTTTAGTTTTTAGTTTGGTTTAGTTACACTTAGTTTCTGGAGTGGATTTTTTTGTTTCAGTTAAGTTTTTATTGTGTGAAAATGTTTAGTTTTAGTTTCTGTGTGAGTGTAGAGTGTAGAGGCATGGTGTAGGAAAATCAGTGTAGTTATTAGAATACACAGACCTTTTTGAAAACAGCTGCCTCACAGTCCTGTAGACAACCAGAGTCTCAGTAAACATGTCTACCAATGACTCACCAGGCCACTTGTGATTAAACATTTACCAAACTAACAAATAATAAAACTCTGTATTTTTATTTCATTTTGGTTTTTCTTTTCTTTTCTTTTTTTCTAATTCTCATTTTTATTTCCAGTTAACTAAAAAAAAATTCACAAATAGTTTTGACTTTTAGTTAACTATAATTACTGTGGTCAGTAGCATATTTTTCCTGAAGTGTTCCTGAGAGCGCTGAATAGAAAAAGAAGAAGCGATAAAGATGCAGAACCCGAAGACATCCAAGCAAGAAAATGCTCCCTTAAAGGAAGGAATCGTTACAATCACAACATCGTGCTTTTCACTCTGTCGAAGATCTGGTGAACTTTAACTGCAGGGACACAGCCTTCTCTCACAATAGTGATGGTTCCTGTAGAAGGAGTACGATAAACCAGAGTTAGACAGTGCTTAATAAAACACCAAAAAAATGAACTCTTTTGTGTGTACCTTCATCAATCTTCAGGCAGTTGACCACAGTGGAAGCGACAACTTCATTAGAGTCTCCATCACACAGAACTCCTTGGATCTTGTGCCCCAGTCGACTGAAAACGCAGAGCAAATGAGTGTTTAGTGGCCATTTACTAGCAATATGCCACATCACAGAATAAATCATTTGTCACTCTTCTACAAAATAGTTTTCTGTAAAAGGAACATAAATGCTTTTAGAGGACATATGACACTAATATTTTGTAAGCAGTTGGCACCAATGGCTCGGTTATTTACACTTCCTTAATGAGGTCTTACCTGATGACCATGCTGTGGTGGGTGCTGTCTGACTCTCCGCTTGGATTGGCTGAGGTAATAGCCAGTGGTCCAGTAATATTACATAAGTGGCCGGTGACTGTATGGTCAGGGACCCGGATCATGATGCTGTCCTTTGTCCCAACACGGTCATAAGCTGGTCCCACTCCTACACAGGACATTAAGCAGAGGTGAGTGCTGGTAAATGACACAGATTCCGGTAACGGCATTTGCACGGCATTTACACGGTTTACCGAGTTTGAAGAGCCAGTCTCCTTTTTTGACGATGCAGCTGATGCCTCCAGGATAGACATTTCTCATAAACTCCCAGAGCAGAGGACTGAAAGGAGGCTTGGCTGCCACCAGCTGTTCCACACTAGAAATGCAGATACATATGGGCTTCTCTGCTGGTCTGTCCTGAAACAAGTTATAGATTGCAGGTTAATGGGTTTTATACATTACACACAATTTGTACATTGAATTCACCTATCTATCTTTTAATATCTCCTCAGTTTCTATTCTTACTTTAATGTTATATATTTTCTCAATGGCCTGAGGATTCTTGCAGGATGCAGCCAGGGCATACACGGTGTCTGTGGGAATGCCGCACACTCCTCCTTCCTCCAGAATTCCAGCGATCTTCAGGAGACTGCTGGTGAGTCGTGAGTTGGCTACAGCACAGGGCAGCTCTGGAGATGTCTCCTGCTTCGCTACCTCCTAAAGCAGGATACAGTGGAAGGGGCACACTCATAAAGTGCATTTGAGAAGGAGCACAAAATCAGTCTCTTCTCTGTTTACCTTTATTAAGGGGGGGCCCATAGGTATGAGTCTTTCTGAGAAGATGCAGCTGACCATTGATGCCACAGCTCCATATATACAAATTATTGCCACCAGTCCGAGCATGGCCACTATAAAAAATGTAACAGTTTCAGAAAGAATCAACTTCACAGACTCTGTAACATTATATATGATTTTTTAATCAAAAGCCCATCCTATTTTTTCAAATTAGTCTTTATCTATATTTACTTTCTAGTTGATATGGCAGTCGGTGGAGGGTGGAGAGCAGGAAGCAGACGAGAGCAACTTCCATCACAGTCGTCAGAAATAGCAAAACCAGGTTTTTATAGGCAGCTGAAACACATCCAAAAGAAAAAACACTTGAAACAAAGAAACCAATTTAGAAATTTGTGTATTGATACAAACAGTGATGTTAACCTTACCTGTCAACATGAGGAAAGCATTAATGACCAGGAGGGCAATGGCTCCTGCTGTGAAAGCATAAGCTGCTCCTGTAGAGAGCTGAAGCAGGTTACCTGGAGAATAACAAACTTGGGATAAGAATCTTTTATACATCAAAAAGAGAAAAGTCCTCACAAATGTTTGTACTGACATACCTGCAAACCGAAACCAGGTCCAAGTTGCCCAGACTCCCACATAGATGGATGAGATGACTGACCCAAACCTGTCACTTCCTGTTACTTGCAGCCTGCTAACGTAGGCCTGGATGATTGCTCCAGAGATCAGGACCCAAGGGATGGAAAGATGAAGGAGGGTAGGATTCATACTGGATGCAAGTGAATGGAGAGCTGACAGAGCTGCAACCCCATTTAAAATGTAAAACAGAGCATCTGAGGCCTGGTCAGAGTGGGCCACCATCTCCCTGCCTTCTTGCTTAGACTTTCCCCACTTCAAGGCCTTCTTCAAATCAATGGTGGAGACGGGCTGCTTTCCTACAGGGATAAGTAACTTTTCTGCTATGGTGTTGATGAGACGTGCAAAGGTGCCATAGATGGAGGTCACTGTAAACAGAGCGCAAGCTACACCAAAGAAGATGTAGTAACCCTCAAGTGGGATCTGGGGTATTGTTGAAACTGTGACCAGGACAAAGAGCATGTTGTGGATCAGTTCCAGGGCATCCATATTCAAACTTCCTACACACAGAACCAAGCCTGCTACCACAAAGAACCAGTTTCCTACCATTGCTTCCCTACTAGAGGCAATTGCACTCTTATTCACGATCAGAGTGGATGCCACAAACTCATCCCAAGCCTTGATCAGCCAGTATGTAGCATGAAATCCAAACTTTGTCGTGTGGTAGCAGTCTTGGCGCAAATAGGCGTAGTAGCTGGAGAACAACTGGGCAAATGAGATGATTGAAACCCAAGTAGCTCCTAACCCAAATGACTTCATGTACCCAAAGCTGTAGAAAGCAAATATGAAAGGAGCAACAGAGTCGCAGAAGAAACCCAACGCCATGGGTTCAGCATATTTTGTGTTTTTCTTCTTCTCCTGGCCAATGCTTTGGGCACTTGCTGAGTTGCCGGTTCCTAACAGAAGAACATTAAAGAGGGGGGTCCCAAAGCCTTTAAGGGCTAGACGTTGCGTCAAACCTTTGAGAAGCAGTGCAGATGAACCATAGATAGCAAAGATCAAAATGAGCAACTCCAGAACCCCAGAGACTATGAGAGCCCAGGAGCTTGCTACTATGCCCACTGCTTCAAAAATTAAAGTGGCCGTGATGGCTCCAAAAACAAAAGGCATGATGTAATTGACGGTGGCAGAGCAAAATGCTAGGAGAAAGGACAGAAAGATATACGGGATCAGACCCGCAATCGCTGACTCTTTAATGGACAGGAAGAAATAGCCACCTGGGGTCTGTGTGGAGGCATTCAGAGACATGTTGGTCATCAAGTCAGTGGACAAAGACAAATTGCTTGTCTGATTTGTTGTTTGACTTTCAGAGGCACCGAAGTAGATTCGGGTAGCCCCAAAACTGCCCCAAAGGGCAGCGTAGCCAATAAAGGCGGTGCCACTCAGGTGATCATATTTTCTAAAGGAAAGCAGCCCAGCCGCAAGCTGGCATATACCGCCAATCAGGATCAGATGAACACCTGTTAAATAAAATGAAAATGACTTTGCTAATTCTACACTTTATTTATATATATATATTATTACAGCTGATTTTCTAAAAGATTTACCTGCAAGTATGTTCTCCACTCCCTGTGCTGCGTTGCCAGTGTGAGCGGCATTGAAATTCTGCAGAAGTACAAGGAATGCACTGATCCCATTGGACAACATGCCCAGCACACCTGGTTCCCCATAGAAACTGGCGGGAAAGCCATCTGACGTTGTCATGATAGCTTTGCTGTCAATCTACAGCTGTACAATGAAACAAATGACACAAACAATTCAAATCATTCAAAACAAATTGTGAATTTTCTCATATTCTTAATTATTTTTTTATAAAAAAAAATCATCATTTGTATATTAATCAGTCATTTGCGCATCTAAAAGTATTAGAAAAAAATTAGAAGTAAACTATAATACTTGCAAATATTCAATAAATGTCCTATAAAGCACAGATAATCATTTAATTTCAATTATAGCTTGTTAACAAACTCTATTTAGGCTAAAAAAACATGTTTCCTTTAGGTTCATTTGTGCATTATCTCACTAAATATTCAAGACTGCGTGTCTGTGGCCCTGTCCTCTAATGAATGGGCTCTCCTACTGTCAGCAGTAAAACACACAGAGAACTGCTCAGTTGCTGAGAAAACCTTTGAGTTTCCTGCTTCAGTAACTGAAAAGTCATCACTAACATGGATTTTATTCATAAGAAACTAATATTTAATTATATTTTCCTGAAAATAGGTTCTGTTACACTGTATCAGTGATAAAGCATCAGTTATCTCATAAATAACTTTAAATGTAAATAACTTGTTACATTTTTGCCATAAAGCATCTTTTAAACAAACATTGCTATACAGCTGATGTAAAAAGTTTGTTTTCATCTGTGCAGCTTTTTAGGTTGTGGGTAGGTCACATATCACAGATCCTTTTTTTTTTTTAATTGAAGTAATATAGAAAGTGAAAATAAAGTCTTACCTGGCAGAGAATCTCAGAAAGATGAACAGCTGAGCTGTTCTGAAGTGGGAATGAGAGTTTGACATAAATAAAGCCTTCCTCGGTGTAGGAGGAGTTCGTGTAATTTCCTCCACACTGTCCCACAGGTTTCACTCTTACAAGTGACATCACCTTGCACTTAGGACAATAAAATACCAATTCTTCCTCCTCCTCATCCTCCCCCTGTGACGATGGTGAGGTTGTTTAATAAGGATGCTGCCCACTGTGGAAATTCCTCTTGTTACCATATCTTTGTTAAGGATATCCTTGCCCTTCCCTGTTCTTTTGAGCTGTCATTCTTGTCCCGGCCTATATAAGGCAGGCAGCATCTCAATCAGAGTACCACCAGCATCCTTCACAAACGTCTGCTGGCAAAACTGCTACCTTGAAGAGAAAGAGGGACATTCGACTTGGCGGAAACACAAGACTGAAACCATGATTTCTACTCTGCGGGTAACATTTAAAAGTTATTTTTATGACTAATTTTTTTTTTGGTAGATTAGTAGAAAGCAATATATTAATGCCATAAGACTGTTTCAATCTAAAACAGGCTGATGGACACACAACTTTTAGTCTTAATTCACTAATAAAAACTAAAATAACAGAATACTGTAATATTTTTACACAGTGCAGGTATTTTTGTGAGCAAACGAAGAGGGAAATTTAAAAGAGCTCTGGTTACATTTTGCACAGATTACTCATGCTATCCTACACCTCTTGCATAATAGCTTTTTCAAAAGAGTCACATAGGCTGAGTGATATTCATTGCAGTAATGCCAATGTCCACTGAGACAAGGTAGAAAATAGCAGGGGATCAACAGCGTGTAACAGAGATGTTTAAAAAGATACAAAATGTGTTAGCATGGGTGTTAAAGACAGTCTGTGCTCTTTGTCCTGTAGAAAACCATTAGACCAGTGTGGGCTGCCAGAGCAATCCATAAGTCTGCAGTGGAAGGTAAATCTCTGTTTTATTTAATTCTGTCAGTTCATCAAGAAACACATTTGTCTATGTTTCACATTTTCCTCTTGGATGGTCTTTTTTTTTCTCATTGCTTCCTTCCCTCATTTCTACCTATAGTCTTGAAGCAGCCAGCTCCTGAGGACACAGTCACAGGCAGTTTTGGAAAGTTCATCAGTGAAATCAAGCCCCACCAATTATCCCCCGTGGTGCTCCACCGCAGTAAACGAATGGTGCTCGACAGCATCGGAGTCGGTCTGATTGGAAGCACAACAGATGTGTTTGAGCTGGCCCTGCAGCACTGCCAGGTGAGATGGGGCAAGGGATTTAAAAATAAAGTTTTTTATGAACATCTCCTCTCATGTAAGGCAGTGAGACCGATGAGCCGGACTTTTCACTTAAGTTGGGAACAGAATGTTTTTCTCTCTCTCTCTCTCTCTTTCTGATAATCTTAAAATTGGGGTGTTTGTCATATAACTTACAAAGAAACATATTCAGGCTCCGTCTTCTGGAGAATGATGTGTCAGAGGTATTTAAGGCTCAGGTAATGTGTTTATTTGTGTGAGTGTGCACACTGAGAGTGTAAAATGTTGCATTGTATCTCTGTGTCATCCCCTCAGAACATGTATGCACCTGATGACATCAGCTCTGTGTATGGACGCAAGGCCGTCAGACTCTCCCCGACACTAGCAGCATTTGTCAATGGAGTGGCCGTGAGTATGAATAAGTGGAACAGATGTGTCAGCATGTCCCCAAGACACCAGACAATTTCACATGCACTAAGCCATAAACACATTACCACACCTAAAAAGTATACAGATATTCATGAGTGTGTGCGTGCACTCAGCTTTGGGTGCAGTCTGAGCAGAAAACAAAACCAGGAGTTGATGGAAATCTCAGAAATTTCCATCATTACGTCAGCACATTTGCAAACATTGCTTCCTAAAGAAGCCAGCAGATTCAGGAAGTGTGTGTTCACTTTAAAAAACATGGGTGTAGAGAGCTAAATTGCATCATCATTTACACAAACACTGAGCTTGCTTCTGGGTTATTTCAGAAACAGCAAGGTCCTGTTCTTGCCTTCAGCCCAGGGAATGTATCAGTAGCCATTTAATTCATTTTAATATTAAACTAATGCTAGGCTGCGCTGTGATGTGTGATATGTCATTTGATGATTAAAATCTTTTTGTTACAGACTCACTCCATGGACTTTGATGATACATGGCACCCTGCCACTCACCCCTCAGGAGCCGTCCTTCCTGCTGTGTTAGCGCTCAGTGACATGATGCCAGCTAACAATAAGCCTAGTGGCCTGCACTTCTTACTGGCCTTCAATGTTGGCATTGAGATTCAAGGCCGACTAATGAGGTTCTCTAATGAGGCCCACAATATCCCCAAGAGGTGGGTGCTTTAGAGTATTAGTTGAACCAAGTCACTTTTACAGCCTAGCAGCAACATTACAGTATGGTTCGCTCTGTGTGTGGTGCTTAACTGATCACTGATATATTGTCAGTTTCTCATTGATTTTTTTTATTTACATTATGCATAAATATATCAGGCTGCAGAGGTGTAATGCACAGTCTTTTATTCATATCAGCGAGCTGTGAAAGGCGTGTTTTCATGCTCATGCAGGGACAGCAGGGGCTCTGTGGCTAGTTTTAGACCAATTAGCCTTGTGGAGAAGAATATCACAGAGGACTCCTTTTGCCATGTGTTTACCCCAAGTCAAATGAGTCATTGCTTTATTTGCTTGTTTATTACTCGAATTACTAAAATTCTCCTTTCTTTACTATTCATGAGATGAGCTGCCTGCACATGAGTGAAATTAGACAGTTTGGACAAAAATCTTTCACAAAGGAGCTCTATTATAACCAATATAACATATGGCACCTGCAGTATTTAAAATTCTCCTTCAGTCACAAAAGTAAACAGCTGCAAAACACCTAACCAACATTTCTCTTTCTTTTTTGTGAATTTTGCATCAGGTTTCACCCTCCTAGTGTGGTAGGCACTATGGGAAGTGCTGCTGCATGCGCACGCCTCTTGTCTTTGGACCCCACCCGGTGCAGTCATGCCTTGGCTATTGCTGCATCTCTAGCAGGAGCCCCAATGGCTAATGCAGCCACTCAGTCCAAACCCCTCCACATTGGCAATGCTTCCCGTTTGGGGCTAGAAGCTGCTCTGCTGGCCTCCAGAGGCCTAGAGGCCAGTCCTCTGGTCCTAGATGCTGTTGCAGGGGTGGCAGGTTTCAGTGCTTTTTATGAAGACTATGTGCCACAGCTTTTAGAATCACCCAATAATGAAAGCCATGTATTCCTGCTAGAGGAGCAAGACATGGGCTTCAAACGCTTCCCTGCTCATCTGGGGATGCACTGGGTGGCAGATGCTGCAGCCTCAGTCCATAAGGTTCTTGTTGGAGTTGGTCCTGGCACTGTCTCCCCAGATCAGGTTAAGGACATCCTGCTTAGAGTCCCCAAATCAAAGTACATCAACAGGCCTTTCCCTGAGTCTGAGCACGAGGCACGCCACTCCTTCCAGTTCAATGCTTGCACTGCTCTCCTGGATGGCGAGGTGACTGTGCAGTCCTTCACCCCTGCTGCCATGAGTCGTCCTGACCTGCACACTCTGCTGAGCCGTGTTCGCATGGATCATCCCGATGACAACCCCGCTAATTTCAACCGCATGTATGGCGAAGTCCAGGTAACACTTGTTGATGGGGACATTGTGAAGGGACGCTGCGACACCTTCTATGGTCACTGGCGCAATCCACTGTCTGATGAGAGCCTGAGGAAGAAGTTCAGGAGCAACGCAGAGGTGGTGCTTCCCTCAGAGAAGGTCGAGCGGCTCATTGATGTGGTGGAGGACCTGAACAGGCTTGGGGACTGCCAAAATCTTCTCTCTCAACTGCAATAGACTTGTATACGGGTTACACAGTAGCCTAACAGCAACACAAATATTCTTGCACATAGACATAAAAAAATGTGTATTTATACAAAAACTTAAACATTTAGCATAATGAGGTACTGAAGAATATCAAAATACATGCTGAGCTATTGTAATATTTTCATCAGATGTATCACAGGCTTTAGTGTATTATTATTATCTCATTTAATGAAGAAATTAATGTTATGATTGTATAACTTACATTGCAAAGGGAACAATAAGTGGGTTCTATCTGCTGAATGCTTTCCGATATCATTGATGTATATACTGTACAATACTGTTAATATACTGTTAACTATACTTTGTACTTTCCAAGCAATGGATTGCTTAAGTGGAAATTTAAACACTGTAAAGAGTTGTTGCTTTTAATCAGTACAGTTGTTTCTAATGTCTTCAAACATGACAAATTAAGCATTTCTGTTTCTGTGTTTTCATCCAAATAAAGCTACTAAAAATTATCATCTGACTTTGCTTCATATGACAAAGGTGCTTAAAGACAATGAGTTAAGCATTGCAGTGAGAAAGTACAACATATTCATATTCTGAAGAGGGTTTGTCAGTAAATAAATAACTGCCAGTAGATCATTTAAAACCAAGTGCATTTTTTAGTACTAGGTCATAAGGACAGAAATGCTTCTGTGCTTCAGCTGACACTAACAGGGCGTCTACAGAATGAAAGAAGTCTAAAATACCGTAAAAAAGCAGTGTGCTAAAATGCAAAATAGTGCCAGGAAACGTGCTGTTTTCCTTTTTCCTGTTCCTTGTGTCTTGCTGGCACACGGACTCTGTTTAATGACCTGTCCATTTAAACTTAACCTACATTAGTGTTACCTTTGGCGTCATCTTGGTGTTTTACACTATTTCATCAACAGTTATTGTTATTCAACCTCATACCCAGCCATCCATTTTCTTCCGCTTACCCAATTCAGCATCGCAGGTAGAACTGCGTCCTGTCCCAGCTATCATAGGGCCACAAACAGGATACACACTTGGAGAGGTTGCCGGTCTATTCAACCTCATCCTTTACGTGGAAATCTTTAAGCTCAGTAAAAGTAAAGTTGGAAGCAAAAGATAAACTGAGGGGGAAAAGACATTGTGTATGCTCTGATTATAATAGTCATGTTTTGATTAATATTTTGGACATGATTTCTGCAATTTTCCATCTGTGGAAGTGTGGACAAGTGTGGATCTTAAGAAAATTATTTTAGGAACCATTTAAGAATTACAGCCTTTAAAAACATGCTATATAAAATGTTCTGCTATATCTGCTATATATGTTTTGTTTCTCTATACTGATAAACCATCAAATAGCAGATAACATTCTGTTTGTTTGTTTGTTTGTTTATTTGCTTGCTTGCTTGCTTTAATTAATTTAATTAATGCTTTTAATTAATTTTAAAATTTTTCAGTTATGGGACAAAAGCCAGGGAATGCTCTGCTAGTTTTTAATTATTGTGAAGTCTGAATACGTGGACAAAAAAAAGTGCTGATTTTAGTAAAAAAAAATGCAACCATTAGGTATGGGTGAGTGTGTGGGTGGAGAGGGAGGGGTACTATTAGAGAGGTAGCAAAAATTTTGTGAGTGAAAGACAAAGACTTTCTTAACAGCTGTGTGGGTCTGTCGCAAATGGAAAACAATTGACTTTGCTCATGCTATCATGGGGGAATTGCCAGAAAAAAAGTTGAGAATTACACAGATTAGTGTTCACAAAGGGAGCAATCACTCCAGGGACTTCCAGGGACTTCACAGGTGGATCTTCACTGTTGTCTTTTGCATAGCAACAAAACAGAAACCAGAACAATGGGCATTCATGGTTAAAGTTTAAAGATCACTGAGAAAAATGAAAGGTATGCTTATTTTGCATATGCCCCTTTACCATTCAGGAAAGTAATGATGACAGTTCTGAAAAAGAAAAAAAAGGTTGCAAAAGACTTTTGTTTGCAGTATTTTATAAGTAAAAAAGAAATAATTACACAAATGAAGGACTGGCTGCAATAGAAAATGCATTTCAGTCTAAACTGCATAAGTAAAAAGAAAAGAAAGAATGAAAAGCATTTATTTGTCTGCCTTCACCTAGAAACCCCTTTCTTAATCCATCCATTTTCTTCCATTTCTCCAATTCAGGGTTGCAGGGGTGGAGGGCGCGGGATCCCAGCAAGAAGCAGGGCAGACCCTGGTCACAGGGCTAGCACAGAGAGACAGACAGCCATTCAATCCCATATGGACAATTTAACCTAAACCCACTTCTTTTGGTGGATTTGAACCCAGTACCATCTTGCTGTGAGGCAACAGACCTGCTGCCTCCACTCCTAATCCACAGGGTTTAATATGATGTCGCCCCCCCCCCCCCTTTGCAGCTACTGTATAACAGCTTCAACTGTTTTTGAAGGCTTTCCACAAAGTTTAGGAATGTTTTTATGGGGGGAATTTTTGACCAATCTTCCAGAAGTGTATTTGTGATGTTGGACAAGATGGTCTGGCTCACAGTCTGGTTGAGGTCAGGACTCTGTGCAGGCCAGTCAAGTTCTTCCACACCAAACTCGCTCATGGGCCTTGCTTTGTGCACTGGTGTGGAGTCATGTTGAAACAGGAAGGGACCATGCCCAAACTGTTCCCACAAAGTTGGGAGCATGAAATTGTCCAAAATGTCTTGATATGCTGAAGAATTAAGAGTTCCTTTCACTGGAACTAAGGGGCCCAACTCCTGAAAAACAACCCACAACACCATAATCTCTCCTCCACTAAACTTGGTACATTGCTGTCAGACAAACACCATTCTCTTGACAAATGCCAAACCTGGGCTCATCCATCAGATTTTCAGATGGAGAAGTACAATTCATCACTCTAGAAAACATGTCTCCACTGCTCTAGAGCTTACTGACTGTGTGCTTTAAGAAGAAGAAGAAGAAACAGCCTTTATTGTCCCACAGAGGGGACATTTAGGTTTAACATCAGCCACAGATTTAAAAATTTACATTGTTGAAAAATATTTTTTTAAAAAGACAAGATTAACAATAATAATAATAATAATAATAATAATAATAATAATAATAATAATAATAATAATAATAATAATATAGTGTACAGAAATATAACCTGTTATAGGTTCACTTGAAAATGTACACGATGTGCCTGTGTGTTGAACCTTGAACAGCACAGATTATTTACAATATATTATATATTATCATACAATATGTGCATGCTAGTTATTGTGATTTTGTTGGGAGCGGTGATGGTTATAAAGTCTTACGGCTGATGGGAGGAAGGATCTGCAGTAACCCTCAATTGTACATTTAGGATGCAACAGCTCTGCAGCTCAGCAACAGCTTCGTGTATGGGGTTGGGGACCTTGTCCATCAGTGATGTTATTTTGGCCTGCACTGGGTCGAGAGGACATCCTAGGACAGAGCTGGCCCTCTTGATGAGCTTGTCTAACTGCTTCCTCTCAGCTGTAGATAAGCTGCTGCTCCAACATACTGCTGCATAGATGGCTGATGCTACCACAGAGTCATAGAAGGTCTTCAGGCGCGCCCCCTGCACTCCAAAAGACCTCAGGCTTCTCAGCAGAGGATCTGTGCCTGCGGAAATCCACCACCAGCTCCTTGGTTTGAGCAGCATTGATCAGGAGGTAGTTCCAATGGCACCAGTCTACAAAGTCCTCAGTCCACTGTTTGACTGTTTGAGTCATCCTCACCTATATATATATATATATATATATATATTTCTAAAAGATTATCATGTAAATTGTGTACTGTAATATGGTTTTATTACTGCTCTCTGTTCTCTGTTCATACAGTATTTAAAGGACAAAAGTGTGAGCCAACTGTAATACTGCAACAAAAACTGGCTTAAGAAGCAATACTGACAAATGAGAACATGACAAATGTTAACATAAGGATACTTAGGACATATTTATATTGTTTCCAAAAAAAGAGAAGCCTTGGGTACACGTGATAATGTTTTATTTGCTCCTGAACAGCAGTATTTCTTATAATTGTCCAGTTTTGCTTCAAAAAGTAAAAAAAAAAAAAAATTAAAAAGAATTTATTTGATAATTTGATGGAATTTTTTTTGAAGGGAAGCAAAAAAAAAAAAAAAAAGGGGGGG
>VUQK01001504.1:0-10586 GCA_015106715.1 Bujurquina vittata | reverse complement strand
GTGGTCACAAAATCGAGCAAATGTTGTGACCACTGCAAAAAAACTTATTGTTGGTGGTGTTTCAAATCAACACAGAGGATTACTGCCTCACTACAGTCATGCTGACATTACTGAAAAATGAGGGAGTGGACTTTTATTTTTATCTACTGATTGCAATCCATTTTTCTTAAAAAACTATCCCTCACAACAGTAGAAGAGACTGATGATCAGTGCAACGGTGAAATGATTTCTGTACTTACGCCATGACAATGACAGTGAAGTCCAGCCAGTTCCATGGATCTCTCAAGAAGGTGAACGGCATTATGCAGAACCCCCTCGCTAATATCTTTATTGCTGACTCGAATGTGTAAATTCCAGTGAAGGTATACCTGGAAAGTATTTATAGTGGGAGAGGAAAATGCAGCATTAGAACTCATAACAAGGTTACACTGAAATAAACTTGAGCTTTTAAATAAATTGCAACACTGGACTAAAGTAACAATGGTAGATATAAAATAACAGGATGAAATAGCTTGACAGAACATGCACATCTTGTTATGGCATTGAATAATATGTGCGCTAAAATTCTTAAGAAATTAAAAGCAAAAAGGTATTTTGGTTGTTGTCTTAGATCAACCAAGATCCAAGATCTAAAAAAGAAACTAAATATAATCCAAATCTTAAATGGATAAACTACGAAATCTGACAAGAAACGAGAAAACTAACGAGGAAACCACATAGAGTGTGGTTGATGTGTGTAGTATGGTGATAGCGTCATACAAATACAACTGAAATTTTTTTCAGTGTTGTGCTATTTCTTTGTGTAACTGGACACATGACTCATGGTGCAACTACCTGTTTACCTGTAGATGGTACAATCTTACAATTGACTGTCCTCCTTGTTGATTCCTGTTTGGAACTCACCTGGTCTTTTTATAGCATATATACACTCACTGACCACATTATAAGGTTTCCTTTGCCTTGAGATCTGTATTAATTCTTCGTGGCAAAGATTCACCAAGGTGCTGGAAACATTCCTCAGAGATTTTGATCCATATAGATATGATAGTGTCACACGGATGCTGCAGATTTGTCAGCAACGCATCCATGACGTGACTCTCCTGCTCCACCACATTTAAAATGATTTGAGCTTTGCGACATGCCACATTACCCAGCAAGGAACAGCCATTAGAGGATGGGTACACGTGATTATACCACCACCAAAAAAAACATTGCTACAAGGCAGGGTGGATCCATGCTTTCATGTTGTTTATGCCAAATACTGACTCTACCGCGTGAATTAAATTGAGACATATCAAATCAAGCAACATTGTTTCACCGTTAATATTGTGAATTGTAGCCTCAGTTTCCTGTTCTTAGCTGAGAAGAGTGACACCCGGTGTGGTCTTCTGCATCTGTAGTTTGTCTGCTTCAAGGTTTGATGTATTGTGCATTAAGAGATGCTCTCCTGCATACCTTAACAATTCATTATCAGCTTGAAGCAGTCTGGCCATTCTCCCCTGACCTCTGACATCAACAAGCTCTGCTGCTCACTGGAAATTATCTCTTTTTCATTCTTTGTAAACCCTAGAGATGGCTGTGCAGGAAAATCACAGTTGATCTGCAGTTTCTGAAACACTCAGACCTGCCTGTCTGACACCAACAACCATGCCACATTTAAAGTGGCATGGTCTTTCCCGTCTAAAAGCCTGAATTGCTGCCATGTAATTAGCTGATTATGTATTTCTGTTAACGGGCAGTTGAACAGGTGTACCTAATAAAGTGATCAGTCAGTGTATACAAACACTGTGTGTATGGAAACAGCTCATCTCTTTCTGTTTCCCGATATTTAACATACAAATATGTAAGACTGGTTTCTTTGTTCTCATCAAAATTAGCAAATTATGGTAAACAAAAGTGCTTTTATTCCCTTTCTAAGTAAAAAAAAAACCTCCAAAAGTTGCAGAAAGTAATAAAAGTATCTGTGAATGCAGACAGCACATCTTTCACATCATGCACAACAAATTATTTTTCAATATTTTTCTTTTGGTTTAAAACAAACCTATTTTTGTTTTTTTTGGGGGGGGTTGCCATGCAAATGTGGTGTTTTCAAGCACAGTGAATATTACATGCATCACATACTTACATGTCAATTGATTCTGCAGTTGCAACTGATAACGCAACAAATCCCAGCAAAACTACACATTAGAATGTATGCAGACAATTTTGAATCAAGGCAACAACTTAAAACTGCTTTAACTTACTCCAAGTACTTGGTCCATGTTGGTGGATCTGACATGGCCATGAAGAAACAGTTGGTCAGGATAGTGAACATTATGAACAAGCTAAACAATGTGAAAGGAGAGTTAAGGAAAGATTGTGGACTGGTGATTTACAGCTTTACATTCAAATATGTTTTCCCTGATAAGTTGACAATGCATCCAAATAAAACAGCAATGATTTATTATAATCCTGTGAAATATATCCATTAGGACAAACAGTCACTGTTTGTACCTACAGCATTATGACTTCAGTAAATACAGTAAAAACAATGTAAGCAAATTCCATTTAAGACTGAATCAGCAGAAAAATGTAATCTTCCATTTGGACTGAAATCCTCGGGAAACTCTTTACAAATTATTGTAAAGATTAAAGTGCTTTAGTATAAAATGATAAGAAGTCATTGGAATGAGCATTAAAAATTTTTTCAATATAATTTCAATTATTTGATTGTATAAAGTACATTATAAAATGAACCAATAGTTTGGGTATTGAGGGGTTTTAGCTTACACTTCAGAGCCTAAAAATGTCAGTTGCAGTAATTTATATGTTTCAGAAGATCAATAATAGACGAGAAATCTATAACACGGAAAAATTCCCTCCTGCATGTAACAAATCGTCTGTCTGACAACTAATAGGCAGCCATCACATGATGTGAAATCTCCTTGCTCTTATTTCATTTCAGAGATTAAAGGAGGGATATGAGAGGATTTGGTGTGTGATGCCAGAGAAAACCATCACAAAGATGTTTCAAAAATAGGACTATGGAAAAATCCAATAGAAACCTCCGGGGTTGGGGGTTGGGGGGTCGGTAAATATTACAAATTGGCTTATATGTCAGCAGGAAGTGGAATCTGGACGTTTCATTGTATAGATACTTATATATATGTATATATATATATATATATATATATATATATATATATATATAGTGTAACAGTATAAATGATTCCAACAAGTTTGTTTACAGCAGGACATCTGAGTCACAGTCTAATCCCCATTTTATCACATGTCAAGAAAAAGACATTCATGTTTTTACTTTAAGGAGAACACCCTTTTTTAGTGGTTTAAAAAGTGCTTTTTCAAGCAAAGCAGAATAGAGCAACATGTGAGCCTTGCACAAATAAATAAAAGCAGGAAGAGACACATGCACTTTGGAACCAAAAAGGATATGAATGGACTAAAATCTTTATGGCAATGGCTCTGATGAGGTGAAATGGAGTAAATATGTAAACTGCAGATGTGGAGCTGAATCTGAAGATGGCCTTCCCTTTGTTAAGTACTATAAAGGTCTGCAGGGAGGGGAAAAAAAGAAAAATATCATTATTGAGAAATGTTCACATTTTTAAATATTCTTCACATTTTTTTAATACAGTCATCATCTGAAAATGATTTTCACATATTATGTAGCGGTATCTGAGCAGCAGTTTTCTTTACAGGGATAACAATATAGCTACAATCTGTGCTAATATTTACCATAAGCACTTATGGTCCAAAAAGTGAGCGAGCAGTGTGTGCCCGTCCACGCTGTTGGTGAGGCCGGCTGAGATAATGGAGACAACTCCAAAGGGAGCTGACCCTTTCCCCAACAGATGTGGCATTTATTTAAATATTTTTTTCATCTTTGGATAATCCTCCTATCCAGCAGCGCACCACATGCCAAAACAAAGAGACCCTGAGAACGACTGCCACATCTTTTTTTTTTTCATCTCTCCATAAACGGCCCATTAATGGGCAACCGCCTGATCTACCGACTCGGCAAATCAAAACTTGCTAATCCTATTTCTGCATCCGCAAGAGATCTGAAGAGAAGCAGTCAGAGGCCATGTCGCAGCTAGCTGCTCCAAATAACCACTTGCTGAGTTCAGTGAATTTGACAGTTTATTTGGAGGCTCACTACCATGCTGTGTTCAAGTCCATGTAGGAAAACATAACAGTAAAGTTCTGCAGTAGCAACTGTGATGCACATGCTGCTCATCCAGTTTCATTTTTCAGCCTATTAACCATTTTTGGGACGCAGTAGTTTAATAGTGGAAATTTGATTTGATGACATTATCTCCACTGTAAAAGCATGAACATGTATGAGCATTTAAGTGTCTTTAAGACAGACTACAAGAAATGCAGAGCATGTCATTTAAGCTGTACATTATCTTTGGCAGATTTATCCATGTACTGATCATTTCATTACAAATATGAATATGTTTCTGCCGATAAATGCTGTCGTTGTCGGAATGGACATGTCTGAGGCATATTTCTTTAAACTAAAAAAAATAATCTTCTGTTCATAAATGCTTTAAAAGAGCTGTCGTCACCATCATACATTAGCCGATAATATATGTTGTTTTGCACACACGAGCCATACAAGTAAGTAAGCGTTCATCTTAAGTTCGTCTCTGCATTGATTCTCCAAGTTCCTGGAACTTTACTAAAAGGATGGAAAGATATTTCTTTATTTAGTGTTGCTTCCACAGGTGTTTACTGTAACTGAGTTGTGATGTAGGGACACTGACGGCCACAGGATTCCCATTTAAAAACGAAACGCAATCCCAACAGGATCTAAATGTTTCATGCTAGGATACAGGTAATCATTTAGAGGAAGCTTGATTTACAGTAACCCTTCCTTCTATAAGAGGAACAAGTGGACCCAAAATCATGCCAGCAAAAATGCCTCCTTCCCAGCATAACATAGCCACATTTCCTTTTATTTGTAATCCATTAAACTAATCCATCATTAGTTGCAACACTAATGAACAGTTATATCCACTAGTGCTGCACCCCATGCCTCTCACACACACACACACACACACACACACAGGCTCTCACCCTCTGGTTCTTGTAGTAAAAAGGATCAATGTCTTCCAGCGGCACCCCAATAAGTTCTTGTGGGATGTCACCGTAGATGCGTGGCAGTTGCTTCCCTGCCTCCAGGTCGGCCCTGGGTTTCGGTGGCTCTGCGTTCTTCTGAGCCTGCTTGGCGTTCTTGGCCTGGTCCTCCGCAATCCGCTGCTCCAGGGCAGCCAGGGATTCGCGAGTGAACCGCCGCAAGCCATCAGGACCCGTTGGTAACAGCATGGCTGCCATCTTTTCATCCTGATTCTCCTGTACTAGAATTTACTTACAGCTGTGGGCAGGAAAATAAAGAGTGAAGACACACAAAAACAGATTGAAGAAGGTGAGAATAAATAACTAATATAATTCATTTCTAAAGGTTTATGGCATCAGCTACTGCATGAATCAGATGTTCTGCCAATATCATTTATACCTGTTGTTGGCACAACAAATTAATAGCATCTGTAAATAGGATTGGAAGTCATACACTGACAGTGAGTGCATGTCTCAGATTATAACACTACAATAGATTAACGTGAACATATGTAACTCCTGCTAAATTAAATCACTGTCGTAATACAAATATAGCAAATCCACAGGTGCTAAAGGAAGACTGTTTCCCTGTCAAAAACCTCAAACCCATGCCCATCATGAAACAATAAAAAGACAGAGTTAAATGTGCTTCATGTCAGTATCTTTTTTAAATACATACTTGGTGTGCTTCCACCCACAACGTTCAAAAATCTGTTACTGAGTGAATCTGAACATGTCTGACTCTCTGTATCAGCATTAAAAGTCTGAATCCAGCCTGAGGCACATTTGCTATAAGATTTATAGCATTACCAGCCCATCCATGAAGTCTGTCCTCTACTTTTGCACCACTTAGCAATTGCCTGTGCACCTATACCAAAGACTGTATGTAAAAGACGGACACAGGCCATTTAAAGTTACCTAGTGATTTGTGAAGCCCTATTTTGAAGGCTCAAGATTAGCATTTTGGAGAATGCCATGTTAGTTGGAGCTAGAAGTGAACATATCTGGACAAAAGCTTAGTAAGTTATCAGCTAAACCGAGCAAGTTTGGTTACTGAGATGAGTCCACTGACTAGGTGGGCACATTGCACAGGTCACAGATATCTCCCAATTAGAACTACATAACTTGCTAATAAAATGCTAGAATTTCACTCATTTTGATGATTTCAGTTAGCAATTAGCTATAGAGAACAAAAATGCTTTTTGAATCAGTGTGTAAATATTGTGAAGTTGCAAATACGGGAAGTTTTCAAATCTTCTGACTTGGCTTCCTGTTTTTTAGGGGTTGCTCTATGATACATATTGCTAACTTATAGCAAGGTATTACTTAAAGAAAACAATGCAGGGGAGGCCAAAATGCTAAAAATGAGGCTTCTAAACAGGACATCACAAATTACATCACAGTGGCTATGTCTAGTTTATCATTTGTTTGTTTTCGGCATCCTTTTATCTGCTGCTGCCAATTTAACTGCACAGCTGTGACTAAACCAATGAGGCTCAAACAAGCCCTGCACCCCATTTGCAATTAGATGGTTCAGTTACCAGTGTGGTACCACTGCTATGGCCAAGCTACAGTTCTTGCTCAGTTACTCCGTGTGTTGTTTAGGCTAAATGGTAAATGGACTAGCTCTTATATAGCGCTTTTCTACTCTGAGTGAGCACTCAAAGCGCTTATACAGCATGTTTACATTCACCCCATTCACACACATTTATACAAGCACTTCCATGTGTTACTAAGCTAAGTGCTTTTAATTAGCTAACATTCACACACATTCATACTCCAACGCTAGCGTCGGAGAGCAACTTGGGGTTAAGTATCTTGCCCAAGGATACATTGGCATGCAGCCTGGAGTAACCAGGAATCGAACCACTGACCTTCCGATCAGTGGGTGACCTGCTCTACCTCCTGAGCTACAGCCACCCCTGGCTAGTAACTAATCCTGTGCCCCGGTCTTCAGGTCGTGATCCCCGCCTGTCTGCCTCAATGTGCAGCTCGCTAGTCAAATGGCCAGCTCACTCACCAACCCTGGTTAGCCATTCTGCTCTCTGTAGCTAGCTTCTGTCTCACCTGCAGTGCTTTGCTGTAAGATTGCTGTGAATTTTGTGGTATCTATGAAGGGGACAGATACATCACTGAAGCCCTCTCATGGTTCACTTCAAACAGTTGTGTAACTGGATGAAGACTATAGATTAGCTCTTATTCTTTTGATGGTAAGATTGTGCTAAAGGAAACACAATCTAAGAGACACGATCTAAATTGTTGACTGCCACTAATAACCACCAGCTTTCTGTTTCTCAGTCAGACTAAGGCAGACAGAGTTCTAAGTCAGAGGGATTAGGAATCAGGATTAGGATGGCGAGCACTTGCTGACTGCAACAGGTGACAGAAAGAAGAGAAAATGCAGGGCTTTGACATCAGTCCAAGCACTGCATAATAAATTTCCATGTATTTAAGAAACTTTGTCACTAAGTTCAACACAAAGTGAAAATGAAGAATTACCAAATGCGACACATGATTGTCTTTTTAGACATCCAATGCATTTGAACATGGGAGGGATGATTGTGGTGCTTATCAAACACAGAACTTTTATCCAGTTTGTATGTTGTGTAGGAGTGTTGTGCTTAGATAGCTCACCTATCATACAAGTGCTCTTTGGCCACTGCTTGGTTAGGTTTAGGCAAATACTTGGCTGACTTTGTTAGGTTTAGAAAATTATCATTCACAACATTAACCACATCTTTTCTGAAAAATCGCTTTCATTTATTGAGCCTTTGTTGGTGAAAACAGCTCCCTGGAAACAAATTTGAAAGCCCAAAACAGTAAAATTCTGGACCACAGAAGAAAAATGAGCTGGAAGCAGAAGCTGAAACGATAAAAAAAAGTTGATAATTGGATGAAACTATTCTGTTCACTATGACCTTCCAATTTCACGCTATAGATTACCTGGGCTCCTTCAAATTATTTATATCATAAGCACTTTCACACTTTAAAACTGCATTACACTAAAATAAAAAAAAAAAGACTATATGATAACTGATGCTAATTTTAGTGTTTCCCACAGACAAATCAGAGGATAAAAGGTTATTTGGACTAGAGAATTACAAATTTAGGCTGAACAGCTTGAAACCCTTCTCGTCTCAAATCCTCAGTCTGCATCCGCTTTGTTCTTATTGGCAAACTCTGCAACACTGACATAAGCATTGAGAGAGGTTGCAGGTCATCAGTACTCCGTTATTTTTACCAGAGAAGTAAATATAGCATGAACAGCACGGAATCCTACTTGTGGATGTTTACAAGCCTGAAAGCAGCACATCTGCTTTGTTCTTAATGGCAAATGTTGTTCCCATGGGCTAAGCATTAAGACAGTTTTCAGGTCATCTGATCAGAGGCTAAAGCCACAATCTACTCATAAATAAAGATAAATGCTAAAGACATTTCCACTATCACAAACTCGCTGCTACATTTTATCCATGACAGCCTGTTATTTTAATAACTGAAAAAGCTTTATAAAGAGAGGATTACATTTCTATGTCCCCCTTTTGGCAGAGAAATACCATTGTATCCTTTTCATATTGACTAAGCTCTGCGAGTTTTGCATCTCCTCCTGTCCTGAAATGCATTGATCCCTTCACACGTCGAGCCAGACGCTAGTTATCTGCTTTCACTTGATCTGCTTATTTGGCCCAGGTTGATCTCAGATCAGCTCGTCTCATACACAGAATCCAGTGCTTTCCCATTTACTGTCAAAATAAAGAGGTTAAGGTCCATTTGCGACGTCACAAAGCAGATAAACAGGTTCAAAGCAGTGATGTTTCTGTCATGAAGTGACAGGACAGGATATGACGAATCTCTCAGAGGAACAGAACCCTAATATATTGTCTATAAAAGTAATGAATGCATGATACAAACTCAACATGAATGTTATTAAATACACAGAGAGGATAACTGCCAGCATGCACAGTTTTGTTTTGCATGCCAGCTTACTCGTGGGAGGAAATGGTTGTAAAGTATTTCGCTCATTTTAGTTGAATAAAATTTAATTCCCATAACAGCCAGATGTGCTGTGGTCATCAGCAGTGCAAATAATTAAGATAATTAGATTGAAAGTAGAGCAGGGCCACGCACTGGCAGTTTTCACATGCATATGCATGCACCAGCACACACACCGTGGACACGGATTCTGCAGCACGACTCTGCTAAATTATTATTACGGAAAGCTGAAAAAATAAATACGTTTTTTAAAAAAGCAATAGTTTGTTTTCCTCTCATCAGATAACACCAACATTTACCGACGTTTTGATGTAGGTTAATATGGAACATTATGATAGGATAACCTACTGACAGGTCACAACTACAGCCCCACACATACCCCTGGTTTCATCTCTGAGGGTCAGTGCATACATACAAACCTGTACTTGATCATTTAAAGGTAACAAAACTTATTTTTAAAGCACAGGCTCACTTTATAAGTGCTGGATTCTAAAGCTGAAATTACAAACCAGCTTCGCTGAGCAACAATCTGTCTCTGCAACTACAGTAACTTTAAATAAAGGACAATAAGCTTCAACAACACTGTGTCATAGAAGATCATTCAATAAATGCTGCACAGTGAAGAAAAGTTTACAAAGTCTTTGTTTGGTGCCATGCATTAATGTGAAGTCTTTTGTGGCTCTTGGGAGCATATAGGTTACCAATTATAATCAATGAATGATAACTAGTGTTTTTTTATGCCTACAAGAACCTCTGTGGATTATTACTAACCTCTTTCTCATGCATTTCGGGTGCGAGAAAACATGGGCTTGAACGGAAAGGATTATCTTAAACAAATGGGAAACACTGTGTTTCTCTATAGTTCAAAACAAGTAATCTTTGAATCTATTCACAAAAAAGGTGTAATAAATAATTGTAACTATACTAGAATTTGTCAAAATTCAGGTTTCAAATTCAGATCTCTAAGTTGCTTAGACCAGCATTTATATATGAAGAACAATTATTATTGCCTGAGAACTATATTCAGATAAACTTCAGAGCACAGTTTAAACATTGTTCTTTCATCCACGGATGATTTGTGATCTTAGATTGAAGCTCAGTACTATAGGTGTCAAATTTCCACATAAATGTCGGGCCTTAACCAGCCTTAACAAAGCCTTTTTAGCCTTCTCCAGTTTCTGAGTTCATTTTTTCAAAACCTTGACCCTGAACAGTACAATGTGAATTACTGCATCATAATAAAGGCCTGAGCGAAATATCTCTCTATATCTCTTAATATGTGTTTTCTGCCATTTCTAACTAATTTTCTTAACACAACACCAACACCTCCTATTCTAACTTGTGGTCTTCACCTCTGTAACCTGCATGGCAGGAGTGACATCATTATCAGACATGACAGAGCTCCTTACGGAGCCACAAAAGGCCTTTTTGCATTGCTTTATATATATATATATATATATATATATATATATATA
>VUQK01001502.1:1802-13581 GCA_015106715.1 Bujurquina vittata | reverse complement strand
GTCTTCTTATATTTTATATATATAATATATATTTCTTATATTTTTCCTTCTTTTCATTCTCCTCGCACTTCCTTTCTCCTGTCCTCTCCTATATTATGCTAGTACTAAATAATTAGGAAACAAAGCAGAGGCGCTGCCTGCTTCCTCACCAGCTCATTTAGATACACAGCAGTATTTGTGATGATGCAGTGCCACTTCATTATGGCTGGTTGTTTGGTCTGTCTGCCGCAGAATGAGTGGGAGCATGATACAGAAATGGATTCAGAAAGGGGCAGGGAAAGAGAGAGAGTTCGAGAGAACGAGTAGTGGAAGGAGCACTGTGGTTGCCTTGTGTTTGAGGACACGTGTGTCTGACTGCTCAGGAACAAGGGGTTCTGATCAATAGCTTCTAAACAGCTTGACTCTCCATCAGTATCAAACTCGGCAGACGATGGTGACTCACACATCTGCACAAACTCGCAGGCAACAGATGCTTTTCTATATTGACAAACCAAAAGTCCATGTGTGAGTCCATGTGGAAGTTTGTGAGTTTGGAGATCACAACTGCTCGTAAACAAGCCCTTCAAGCAGTGTAGACTCCAGAATTCCTAAACTCCTTTAATCACATCTTTAGCGTGAATACTGGTGAAAGTAGCATTAAATCTCATAACCCTGGATGATGTAGCTTTTTAAACAGAACACAGAGGAGCAAAAGAGAAAGTAAAAGCGAGTTGAGAAAGAAATAGCTGGTGAAAGAGCGGTGGTCTCCGATGACTCCTGCAGTCTGTTCCTTCCCTTTAATTAGTCCCATTGGAATGCCCTCCCCGCTCCACGCAGCTGATCAGTTTCCTCTCCATATCTCCAGTCTGTTTTGTGTGTGCGCACACGTGGGCATGTGTGTTTGTATGCATCTTAGCTAAAGCCGGACAGACATCTCACGGGCATATGAGCTCTGGATGAGCTCCCAGTGGTAAAAGAGAAATTTAGTGGAAATGCATTAATATTCTAGGAGTTTCCATTCTTTAAGATATAAGCCATTTGGAAAATGGGATCCCTGTACTCTCTGCATCAGTCGCTGCAGCAATTAACATAATGCGATTTTGATATAGGCACATACAGTGTTAACCCATGGTCACAAAAACGGATGTTTTTATTTTCTTATATATTAAGAAATAGTCTGTGAGTGACATAATTTGCAAACAAAGAATAAATAGTTTTAAGGCAGTGGGTTGTGCCAGTACAGTACAAGGCATTTATACACCCCTGTTTGATTCAGTTAAAACAGGTGTAATTGCCCATTTATTGTGGTTCATTTTGCTGGTGTGAGAGCTGTCAACTCAACTCAGCCAGCCTGAGACCACCTGAAAAAAGAGGGTTTTGGTCCAGTTCCACGTGAAATAAAGAGGAGCACTGGAGTGGTGACATTTGCTTCCAACAAAAGCTTTGGCCTCCTGAACTTTTTGTTGTTGTTAATTTGCAAATCTAATCTATAGCTGAAATTATCTGTTCATTGTGATCCATAAGCAACATGAAAAAGTAATATACAGTTTTCTATATGTTTATGCAGCTGGTAACTATAGTAACAGATTTGCATGTCAGCACATGAATGCTTTCAGAATCAGTTAGATAGTCAAAGACACTTTAAAAACGGGGTGCGATTAGCTTCTCAAATCAAATCAAAAGCTCCGGCAGATTTTGCCAGATTTTGAAAATAGACAGACCTCCTCCTCCTGCAGCTTCTCCCTCTTTGTTCAAAGCACAAAACAAACAGCAAGCATGGCCACACATGCTGTACATGTAGGAGTAAGTTAATACTGACATCTGGCTTCACACAAGGTTAAAACCCTGCACTCCTATGTGAAAATCCTCTGCTCAAAAACATGCAGTACGGTATTTGACTTCTGGCACATGCTTTTTTTTCTCCCTCTGTCTGGGTCCTATGATTGGTCGGAGACCCGTTATTGGTCAATGTCAGTCTTCCATTACAGGCTTACACTTGAAAACAGAGCCTAGAAGAGGGGCAGGGATCAAGTTCCCTCTCACATCACTTGAATTACAATATGCTGAGAGGTTATTTATTAATTTATTTATTTGACCAGTGAAATCAACAAAATGTTGCCTCCCCTCACTTAATGACAAAGAGACAAGATTTATTTGTCTCGTCTCTTTGTCATTATTCATAATATATGTTCAGCTTAGAGTAAATCATGCTCACAATTTGTTAACAAATGGAAGAAAACGTTCCTGCTTACTTCACATTTACCAGTGCCACACACCAACAATGTTATAATTTTTACGAGGGCCACACAGGTGTTTATGGGCCCTAAAATCTTCCCATTATTATATGATGTCATATTGCAATGACAGTAATTTCAGCTCTAACTGTGAGAAGATCTTTGGCACCAATTAGCGGTGACATCTGTGATCCCCACAATCTGTTACCTTGTGTTTTTTTCTTTCCTTGAGCATAGAAATTAACTAGCTACTGTATGACTGTGACTTAGGAACAATAGATATGAATCATAATCATCCTGACAATTTAAGGGAGAGATGACTATCTCACTTGCCTGAGGAGCAAAGGTCATCGTGATGCTCGCAAGCTCGTTGTTCTATTTAAAGCCAAACTATCAAGAGAAAATGGAAGCTACAGTTTGATACCGTCAAGAAGCAGCAAAGAGGAAAGGAAAGGACGCAGAGATGGATGAAAGGTAATTAGGCAAGTGCATAGGAGGTAAGTAAAAGAGCCAAAGGGAATGGTGCAAGGATGAAAGAGAAGGAAGGAAGCCAAGGTTACCAGTAAAGCTAAAAAGATAAAATGAGCTGGAAAGACGCAAGGAAAGAGCAGCGCCATAACAATTCATAATCACATAACAAATGTTGTTTGGAAATATTTGTTTGGCACACTGATAGATGACAGCCAAGAATCTAAACCGCAGTCTTTGACCCCATATTTTTGTCTTCTTAATCATCAGCCTGACAACATGTGACATGTCTGTCACATTTGGTCATCTGTGAAAACCACATGGCACCAGTGATGGACCTGTCAATGCTTGTATTCTATGGCAAATGCCAGCCAGGCTCCATGGTGCCAGGCAGTGAACATGGGGCCCACTAGAAGAGGTCAGGCCTTCAGGCCAGCCTCATAAAGTCTGTTTCTGATTGTCTGCCAGAGGTTTCTTCCTGCTAACAGGGAGTTTTTCCTTCCCACTGTTGCTTCCCACAGAGTGCTTGCTCATAGGCGGTCATTTTGATTGTTGGGTTTTCTCTGTAGTTATTGTAGGGTCTTTACCTTACAATATAAAGCACCTTGAAGGAACTGGTTGTTGTGATTTGGCCCTAATTGAACTGAAGTAGCAATGGCACATATCAATGTGCCATCCTGGAGGAGTTGGACTACCTCTGCAACCTCTGTAGGGCCCAGGTATCGCCTCATGCTACCAGTAGTGTCACCAAATACAAAACTAGTGACCTCATCTTCAAGGTCAAGTAAGGTCAAACTTTAATGTGGTCAAATTTAGGAAATGAGAGTGGTATATGGGAATTATACATTTCTCATTACAGTTTGCATCCAAATATCCTGTCACATTTGACCTCTGAGAAAGAGAAAGAAAATGAGCTGCCTAGTTAGCTAGAAATATACTATATAATATTAAATAATAAGCTCAACTTATTCATGCCCAGTTATATACAGATCAATAATTATTACCTACTCCAACACATTTGTGTAATCAAAGTAAACACCTGTCGCAATTCAAACTTCTTAAAGTACTTTTAAAATAAAGGGGGTGAAATGAATATATACAAAATACAACACTATTCCCTTAAAAGTAAATACTGCCCAGAGAGTGAGCTGCCTTGGTGGAGGTTCATGCTCTCAGAATGCTTCTTGTTTTTTAAAATTAATCTGCCATCTATTCACATTTATCTTTTGCAAGGTCACAGGGTCTTTCAGTAATAAGGTGCACAGCTTGAAGTCCCAAACAGAAATGTTCTTAAGGTCAAATTCTGGTGCGGCCTGAATTACAGTACTGTAATAGCAGAACAAAAAATAATAAGCCATGAAAAATTGCAAGTGTGGGTCGCCCGCACCTTGTATCTCCACTTACCCAACATGTACTGTAGGTGCTACGCACAGCAGCAGATAAGAGCTGGAAGATGATGATTTGTCAACGGGAATCTGGGTATTCTTGTGAATTAATGGACGGGTTTGTTTTGTAGCTAGAGTTAGAACCGCCAGGACACTCCGAACCTAATTGCAACCTCGGGAAATTTCAGCCTGATTAGGCCTCCCTGATCCTGCCAGGAGCATGTGTGTGTGTGTGTGTGTGTGTGTGTGTGAGAATTTGCATGCATGAATGTGTGTTTCATGCGTATGTTTCATTAATCAAATCCACGGTTTGGCCTTTGTGGATAAATTCGCTCCACGTGACCTGTACAAAAAGCCAGTGGCTAAAAATGAAACCTCCGATTTCACTACCGTTGTGGAAACTCAACACCAACTCTGAAACTGTGTGTACATGTGAGTCGATGAGCATGAAAATGAGGAGAAAGATGGGGAAAAAAGAGGGAGCGATAATGAGGAGTGGGCGTTTCCTCATCCATTCCTCAACCTCTTATCAGTCGTTCACTAGTTAACATACACTGTGACTTCAGCAGAGTGCACATCACAGACTTGACATTCCCATCTCTCAAATCAGCTTTTGCCTGCTGCTGCTGCTACATGTGTGTCCCCGACACATCCCTAAAGCTTGATTCGACCCAAGGGTGTCACACTCCATCCATCTCCATCCTCTCTCCTTCTTTGGCTCTGCCTCTGTTTGCCGCACGCTGTGCTAACCTGAAGAGCCCGCTGCACCGCGAGGTACGATCCTGATGTCACTACCAATCCATCGTCCACACACAACACAGCCACCCCGAAAACATCCTCAGGTCAAACACACACAAAGAGAAAAAAAAAACACATTTCTGCAGTGTGCGGCTGCTGACAGTGCAGATCCAGGTGGTTAACGCAGTTATGTTGTCTGAGCCTTCTCGATCATCCGCTAGTCCAAGAGCATCAAACAATAAAGGAAAAAGGGAACTGCCAGGCTTCACCTACAGGCGTGAGCTACACCAACCCTATAAGCTGGCTTAACACTGCAAAAATAACATCAAAGTCCTTCTCTCCGTAGAATACACAGCAGACCACTCTTATATTTATCTATCACGTTTTGACTACACTTCAATTTCTGGTGAGGTTCTTGGGCAATGACAGAAAAGAACACTTTGAACTAAATAAACAAATGCAAAGAGGGATCTCTTGAAGCTTTGGAATTGAGGAAATATATTAAAGCAAAATGCTAATGGCCTCCACTATATGCTCCCCGATGTGGGAAGCAAGGAAGCGTCAGGCATGGGAGAGCACGGACGGAAAAAATAACCCAGGAGGAAGAAATTGCTTCTTTAATTCAATTTAATTGCAGGTTTTTTTTAGCTTTGGTACACTTGGCTGGAATTATTATAGCACTTGATGTTGAAGGTGGAAGTCCATCCAATACTTTAAGCCTTTTTTTTTTAAACAAATGTAGTGCTTTTTTCCGTGCAGAATAAGAACAGTTAAAAAGTAAAACTCTTTCTCCAATGATGCCTGAACAGGCACACTTACGACACAGGTAAGGCAGATCAGTTAAAGTCTCATCAAAGAGTAAAAACAATAAGGGACTACAGAGCCTTAGATGCTTTAGGATAACTATATTCAGGACAGTTAAGCTATTGGATCCAAAGAAAAGGTGCAGCACTTTCCTTATTTCTGGACTCGGTGACACAGGAAGAATGCAGGTTCTACTTTTCCAGCTCACTTTAATGGGAGTGTGATTTCATCCGTCTGTCTCCCAGACAGACAGGTGAAAGCGAGCGGCAGTAAGAGCACTTACTCCCTCTCTCCCTTCCACTCCCCCCTCTTTCTCTCTCTTTATGCTTTCCTCCCTCATGCCTCCCAACTTAATTTTTCATCACACTGTGGTTTTCAGAAGCTTGGGCCTTTTTCTTTTCTCCACTGCCCTCAGCTGGCATATTTAGATTGCGGCTCTACTCCACATCCATTTCTAGATTTATCTTGTCTCTACTTACAGGTCATTACCGTCTTCATCACTGACATAAAGTGGTTATCTTAGTGTCTTTATATTAGAGCAGCAATGATTATTCAAAGAATCGCTCATAAAAGCCCGCTTTTGAATAAAAATAAATAATGCCACCTGACTTCTAATAAATACAGACTGGCTTCTGCTTTTTTTGACTTTTCTTTTATGATAAGTCATACAACTGTGTCTCTTGAACATGCTTGTTTTGCTGACATTTAAATACAGTTTATGACATAAAAAAGACAGTTTCGTGCATTTAAACACAAAACCTCCTGGCCAAAATGCTGAATCACTTTGTTCCCTGTTGAAAGTAAATACGTTCTCACTGTAAAGCCTACACACACACACACACACACACACTATGAAAACAGCACCTGCCATTGAGGATACCAATATTTCATTTAAATTTAGTCAAGCCAGATTAAAAGACAAGCTGCTGCCAGTTAGGAAACTTAAAAAATGTTCAATATGGCAGTAAAACAACTTCATCCAGAACTGGGTTCATTCATGTGTGTCAGTGGAGGACTGCCAACACTGCTAGCTTCAGTTTATGTAGAAAAAAAAACAGAGTTTTTGACATAGGGGAAGCAATGGAGCAGGATAAAAGTATAAAAGTTCAGTGAACAACTGTCTTTTTCAGATTTATTTTTTGTGTGATGACCAGAGATGCGAGTAGATGAGAGGCAGGAGGTAACGTTTAGTGTCCGAGGTGCCTCCAGAAACTTCTGCCTCAGATTTGTGAATATAATAAAGAGAGGAAACAGCATCAGTTTAAGCACTGGTACATCTTCCTGTTTTGTTGCCTCTTTTCTTGTCTGTCTTTCTCTAACAGATTATGGAACAACACAGCATTAAAAGCGGGGCGTCTCAATGATGGCTTCAGTCCTCGCTGGTCTCATTCTGTAACTCTCCTAAACTCCCCCAGCTTAGACCTATTTCTCTGCCCTAAATGCATAATTCTGTAAATGAAGCATCTGCTTGGGTGGTCCCTGTAGGCCCATGTGTATCAGGCTGAGGCGGACTTAAAAATAGTTTTACTAACAGTTCCCAAAAATATGTAGCACATGACTATGTTTTTGAAAATTGGAGAACTTCATACTGTATGTTAATGTTTAATATCACATTTGGTGATTGAGCTGTAAACAGTGTAATCCCAAAAATGGGATAACAGATGCTGGAACTATTCAGATGATGAGTCATGATACTGAAGAGGTAGGATTCTGTGTAAACTGAAATTTGTATTTAATTTATATTTCTTTTCTTAAATTATGCCTGTATAAAAGGTGAACAATCAGCTGAAAGCTTTCAAGTAAATAATAAGCAGCAAATTCCTTTCTCTTTGTTCTGGATATCATGAATTTGTCCTTACATACTGTATGGAAATGTTTGGTGCACTTCCAAAAACATTTGAGCCAGCACCGCAATGATAAGAAATGAGAATAAAAAATAATCATTCAGATCCTGTTTAATTCACCAAACAACTCTTAAAGAAGAAGAACATAAACATAAATTTAAATGTCAGAACAGAGCAGAAAATTGTGCATGAATCTTCACTGTTCCCCATACCCCCCCAACCCACCCCCCACTCACATTTTTTTTCTAATAATGTTAATAGGCAGTCTTAATTTAACAGGATAATGCAAATACTTGTGTCTAGTATGTTTCAGTCCCAGACTGAAGCTGGGAAAAGTCTACCAGCAACTGGATGACAACAGTGGCAGTCCACCTTAACAACTCTATTAAGTCACCAGAAGCAAAGGAAATAAACTGGGCTGTAGATGAATCCATTTGTACGGACCAGTGTTGATCTAATCTTAATTTTAAAAAGCTCACTGGATAAAAAGGGCCTGTATCCGGAAAGGTCCGTAATGATCCGTGGCAGATGCAACTTTATGGATCTGCCACGTATCTGTAATGTTTTTGGAGAGAATACGAGAAGATCTGATCTGTCACAGATGTTTAAATGGATATTATCCAGATATTATATGGATACGTAATGGATGTTCATTCAGAGTTTGGATTTTTCAGGGTCCTTTTATGAAGAAATCTCAAAACGTATCCCTCAAAGATCCGGTGCGCATTCGTCGGGATATTGTCCTATCTGTGACAGATACAGTGGTATCATACCTCGGATAGTACCGTATTTTAGGGCTTTTATTCCAGTGGCTTTTGTCATTTATTCCACCTTTGTTTCAGAAATGTTATTAAGGATATTTCCCTCTGTATTGCTATCAAAGTATTGTGCAAACCTTAGTTCCAACTGTTTCCTGTAACTCTACAGGTGTCCTTTGTAACAGCATGGCTTGGGTCAACACATAAATGGGTAATTTGGCAAACATAATTTTTTCTATGTGTTTTGGGCTTTCATCCACATGTAAAGAGCATTTTAGGTCACTAAAAATCTTCACCCACCTCCCGAGGGGAAGATTTTCAGAAATACCGTTTCATTGCATACATGTGGACAAGTAAAATGGAGATTTTGTCTTGCAGCATCAAAGTTGTGCCCCTTCATCTTTACCCTTTGTTTTTTGACAGCAGACTGAGCGCCGCGTTATTGTTCACAGGCTTCCAACCTAGTCAGGGTTATAGCACCACCTGTTGCTTTTGGCATTGTTAGATGTTGTTTTTTAGCATGTTCAAGTGGACAGAAAGTGGAAACAAACATGAAAAACTCATCCTGCCCGTGTACATGTGGATGTAGCCAAATTGTTAGTTCAGTGCTATCTAAATATGTCTCTATTTTGGGATATGCACAATGTCTCTTTGCACTTGTGGATTTACTGTGTTTTTTTAATGTTTTTAAGAATTTTTGCCATTCATCACTACAGTGTTGTATAGATTTTTGTGTAATCTGTGCTCTAACAGTCAGAAATAAACAAGGTAACGCACTCATTGATGTCACACGGACACGGGCTGATCATGCTTCCTGAAAGCCTCATTCGAAGTCAGAAAAAAACCCTGATACTCAAGTACGTCTAAAATATTATAAAGAACCAAATGAACAATTCAGTGTGATCGACACGTGGTGATAGTTGTGTGTGTCTCTTTGACTTAAAGTATGTTATCGATATTAAATTATTTTACTTATTGATTGGCCATGGTGAAGGGCATTGCTGCCAGGGCCGAGGAGTCCTGATAAACACAAAGACGGGTATTTACTCTATACCTTCTAAAAGGCCAACACTTTCTCAACCTCTCAGATATAAATTTCTCTTTGAAGTAGACCACCAAACCACAAAGGTATGCATTTTATGACCCCAGAGAGCCAGGAGATGGGGCATCTATCAGTGGTAGTAATGATTTAAGCACAGCATGGGGGGAACCTGCAGTCCTAAGCGTTTCACCTCAAGGACCTTCTGTTCCCAAAATGCATAAAACTCTATATAATATTCCTCAACTAAGGAATGTATCATACGCCAAAGAGAAAAAAATACCACAAAGGACACTCCAATCATGTCTTAAAAATGTCTGGATGGACACTGACCCGATAAGAAAATAAGGTTCCCAAACCAAGGGAAAGCCCACACTGTGAGAATCCCTTCAATGGCTGAGACATGAAACCACATAAATGGGTCTTTAGACTATCTGACTGTGGACGGAAAAGAGAGACTGGACAAAGAATAGAAGAATTTTTCACCTTTCCTTGAAGGAGAGACTGCTATTTCTTTCAAAAGCACAAAGTAAAATTCAGTCTTTTGAAAGTATTGAAAACACCAGATGATCTTTGGTCTTTCTCCGTTCACTAATTCTCTCTTTGTGCCAACTCTTCTTCCTTCAGCCCCTCTTCTCCTTCACTCCACAGACACTTTTGTAAAAGTAAATATAAGTTCAGGAGTTTTCTCATGTCCTGAAAGTATATTTTTATGACCATACTCCAATTTTTTATTTGTATTTTTTTCGTGCTGTGTTAAAATAGTAGAGTGTTATTTTAACATCCATAATGTCATTGTTGTGGGTTACCAAATCCCATGGTTTATTATTTAATTCATGGCTCAATTTATTTTCCTCCTGCTTTAAACGTCATCACAAAAGCTGCAGTTCCTTCAGTATCCTCTGACCCCTCGATGCACGGGTGTGTCTAGGTAGGGAAGTCGACGCTGACGCTGCCCTCTGGTGACAAGCGCGCTCGTTCACTGGTCAGTATTTCCCTTGAAATTTCTGCCTATAAAAAGCAGCCGCTGGAACGCAACATTATAGATTCTCTGCTGTCACCAGTAAAAAGGTCTCTCATCCTATTTCTGCATCGCTAGGCAGCTTCAGCAAGCTCTTCGCTGCCACACGCTGCTGCTGCCGCAGCTCTGTGTTTCTCCATCTCTGTAATTCGTCACACTGACTCAGCGGCTTTGGACATGCAAGTAAACGCCACACTTTCTTTCTTCTTGCTGAGAGACTATAGAAGTGACAATTGTGTTCTTTATTCCAGAAGCTGCTTCCAATAAGAATGACAGACAATCACTCACCTGCTGCATACTGTATTCCACTGCCAAGCAAAAGTCCTCCACTCATTTCCTCATTTGCTTTTATAGGGATATTTACTGCGAAATTTCTTTAGTTTCCTCCTAAATTGATTTGTGTTTGCTTTGTAGAAACTTTTGCCATATTTCCGAAATGAATCTAATTTCCCTACAGTGTGCGGATGATAGAATGTATTCTTACAGGGGTGCTAATTTCATTTCTTTATGGCAAAAAAGCAGCAAATGTATGAAAACCTGTTGTTTTTCTCCCCGGAAAACTCATCACATCTTTCCCATTTCACCTCACAGGCTGGTGCACATAACTTATGCATGCCGTTTTCCTACAGGTTGCCGTGATTTGATGTGCTATCTGCGTGCATGCTTATCGTGTGTTTGCGCGTGCATTTGCAGCCAGCAGCTGTAGATAGGAGCGAGTATAAGTCATCCTAACAATGTAACGGAGAAGCAGCAAGTAAGGTCAACACGAGAGACTGCAGCGGAAAGCGCAATGCCCGGAAAAGCTTGCACATGCACCCCAACGCATGCACACACACATATAGACACAGATTGAATCTTTCCCCACCTCCAGGCACATAAACATGTACCCAAACATTATTTTTTTCACCTCTCTGATTCCTTCTTCTGTCCATCCCCACTCATCTCTATCCCCCCCCGTCCGTCCCTCTTTTACACCTGTCTTATGCTGATATCGTCGGTCAGCCAACGCCTTAAGAAAGAGGGCTGAAGAATGAACCACAGTCTTTGGCCTTAATTACAGTGTCAAATGAAGTGTTAGCTGTCTACCTGCGGGTTTGTGTATACATGTATGTATATATATGTGTGTGTGCTTGTGTGTGCATGTGTGTGGTTTTTCTAATTTGCTAGTCAGCTCCCCACAGATGCAGCTGCCATATCAGCATCCACAACAACAGATGGACTCCAGTTACACACACATATGGAAATACACACACACACATACAAACCCATCATATCACATATCATTTATCACAGTCTGCAATAACAAAAATAAATGAAACACAAACAAACAAAAATGACAGCATGTAGCACAAACTTTTCTGTGTTTGTGTTTGAGAAAGAGGAGCACAGTCTTTTTCTGTACAGGCTCATAGAGTATGGGAACAGGCAGGTTAGTAACTAAACATTTAACCATAGTCCATCCTGTCATAGCAAATTCCACCCAGCAGGAACTGCTTTCTGCTGCCAGTA
>VUQK01001501.1:7985-18422 GCA_015106715.1 Bujurquina vittata | reverse complement strand
GTGGCCTGCCTCCTCTATTCAAAGATGGTTGTTCACAGTGGACATAGATGGCTTCTTTTACTCCTCTCAAACCATCTGTCCTCCCTGTCCAAAATGTGAACGTTGTCATCCTCAAAAGAGTGCCCTTTCTCCTTCAGATGCAGGTGTACAGCTGAGTCTTGTCCTGTCGAGGTGGCTCTTCTATGTTGTGCCATTCGTTTGTGAAGAGGCTGTTTGGTTTCTCCAATGTAGAGGTCCGAGCACTCTTCACTGCACTGGACAGCATACACAACATTGCTGATCTTGTGTTTAGGGGGTTCGTCCTTGGGATGAACCAGTTTTTCACTCAGAGTGTGGCTTGGTTTGAAGTAAACTGGGATGTCATGCTTGGAGAAAATTCTTCTGAGTTTCTCTGACAAGCCTGCCACATAAGGGATGACAATGTTGTTCTTCTTGTCTTTCTTATTATCCCCAGTTTGTGTCAGACCTTCTTTCCTCCTCTTTCTATAAAACAAAACTGTAAAGGTTTTCTTTGCCTCAGTTATGTTGTAGCAACCTGTAACCATGTAACAGCTGTGAGCTTGAGGTGTAGTGATGGCACCCTGTCAGATCACACCGTCACTTTTGAGGAAGCTGTTTTGTGTTTTTAAGCATAAAGATTTTCTTTGATTCCAGCTGTGCTGCCACGTAGTTACAGCAATGATAACTGCCACGTGTAAGGCGTGTAACGTCATAACAGCTCTGTGGCATGTAACTACAACAGTTAAATGTGGTACTTAATAGAATGACAATGCTGAGATCACACAAACACATTTTTTCAAATGTTGTTTAATGTGATTTTTTTCTTCTTCTTCCAGCGGCTCCTTGTTGCTGCTTCCAATCTGGAAAGTGCAAAAATCTAAGGGGCTTCTATTCTGGTCATAGGCGCAGTTTTGCTCACCATTCTAATGAGTTTCTAATGTCTGCAGTTTAGCTTTCAAACCCGAACTCTCCGTATATTCCATATATAAAACTCCGACTTGCTTAAACAGCATCCCCACAATGCATTGCATTAGTGATGTCACAGCTCTAGTCCTCTCGAAGTTGTATGAACTTTAATGGGTATACACCAAAGGGCTAAAAAATGAAACCGATTCTTGTCCAGCTGCTCCGGCGCCTGTTCTCTGATCTGAGGAGATGAGCGGTTATAACTGAAAGTAGTGACATAACAGGATTAAAATGAAGAACAAAGCAAATTCTTCAAATGCGAGGCTTGCAAAATGCGGTTTGTGAAACACCCTGTGGGTGTTACAGTTGATTGCGTTTGTCCTCTCGGGAGACAGTTGCTGCAGTGTTCCTTCTGTCTTTCAGGACCTGCTGAAACAGTTTGTGTATACTCCACCCACTTAAATATATGTGGTGGCTACTTAAATAATGTTTATGCCTTAACGTGTGGCTTGGACAGGTGTGGAGTCCAATCCAGCGTGGGAGCACATCCTATTCACTGCCTGCCACAACAAGCACCTGCCGCTCGGCCCCCCCCAGAGACGGCTCCTGTCTTGGTCGGATGATTGGAGGGCCATGCTGGACAGCAAAAGGCAGTGAGGAACTCCTTCACGGCACGGCCTCAGCATCCTGGTTAGTGGAAGATTTGGGGTTCACTGCTATGACCTCAACATCGCTGTCCCCACTAGTGGGTGCGGAGGCTTGAGAGGGACCAGCACAGTCGCGTTGTACACGGCGTAGCCCGTTGGTCCACTCTGTTAGAAGATGATGTTCACTTGACGACCACAAGGGGGCACTCTGAGACTGTATGTACTTGTGTCTACATTTTGAACAATTTTACTGAAAGAGACGGACAGTTGATGCATGGTAAGTCAAGAAGGACGGATTGTGTTGAGTGACCTCGATGGTTTTGGATTCAGTTTGCATTCCGGATGTTTCTGTGGTTCCTAATTTGTATTTCGAGTCAGGCAAAATGAACGTCTGAGCCACTGCGTGGTTTTTCTGTGGACTGCATCACAAAAGGTTTATCAATATTTCACAGCACTGCGCTGCACCAGTGACTCAGCGTAATGTGATTCACAGCGGGGCACTCCGCTGCACTCAGAAATGTACCCCCCCTGTGAATCCACTCGGGTTTTTAACAAGATTAAAAGCCTGCATAGGTGCTGTTTTTTTTTTTTTTTTAAATACACGTTTCCTCAACATTTCACTGATACCTGGATGTGAGAAGAAGTTGCACACGTGCATGTTGCTGCCAAACATTACTTGTGTGGATTATTGCATACTCAATGCTATATGAGTAATATTGGTTAAAGGGGACCTGTTGTGCTCATTGCAAATTCCATATTTTTTAAAACTCTGGTAGAGTAGCTTTGCATGATTCACAGTTCACAATAAACATTTGGATTATTCTGGGCCTTTCTGCCAACCCTCAGTTCTTCTTCGGTCCTGAACAAGCCATTCAGCTCCCTCCCTCCTCCCACAAAGCTAACTTTGTTCTGATAGGCTGTCCCTCACAAACAGACGATTTGTAGCAATAGATGCTAAATATGTGTATTGGAAGATGAATGCTAGCTCATAGTGTACAAATTCAAATTCAGTTCAGTCACTGTTTTAATGCTGTGTTCTGCTCCCCCTCAATTCAAACTCATTAGCACGATGACCTGGGCATTCTAAATGGTTGTCTTTTTTTAAGCAGCGCTATTAAAAATTAAATTGCATTTGATTGGTTTTGGTTGTTTTTAACATGAAATCATGATGACCATATGAGCAAGCACTGGCCTTCAGCGGGAAGGAAGAAAAAGTCAATCGGCTTCATGACCTCTGTTCTTTGCGTCTTTACTGCTCTAGCTGCTTCTACTCAGTTCCATTCCTCTTTTCTCCAGTGCATGCCTCCACCTCTCCAGGCTCCCCTCTCTCATTGGCTATTCCAGATATTAAGAGTGGCCACAGAGTTAGGAATATATGTGAAAACTAGAAGGGAGCTTGGGGAAGTGTTGCTGCTAATGATGAGGTGTGAGTGCTTTTGAAAGCATGATTTGTAAAAGTGAATAAAATATTGAAAGTGTTTGTTTTTCTTGTCATGCATCATGCATTGCATCAATAAAATATTCTGCTGTAAAATACAAACAGTGGCTGCCTCACTTTTTCTGGTCTGTGGATACTTTTTTATCAGTTTTCTCATTCTTATTATTCATATTCCTCAGTTCAAAAAAGTCCACAATGAGTGGAGCACAATTAGGGCCACACAATTACATGGGCATTATTGGCAGTTGCCTTTTGCACAAAATGTCATGGTTGCATTTAAATTATCATACAAATATTAAAATAATGCTTATTTGGGTTGTCTGTGGTTTTACGTGCTTGTCTGCAAATACTCGTCCGGCAAAACTTGGAAAAAGTGCAACACAAACCTGAAATGGAGAAAGTTTTGTCTTCACTTTTTCCAAGTTGCTCATTGTTCATAAAGAGGCCTGTCAGTTCCATGCAAGCAATGAGCGACAACTAAGAGGGTCACAGAGGTTTTTTGCCAACATGCCGGCTCACCGTTTTTCACTAGTGACAAGTAGTGGCCAGGGGATTGTTGACTGGTTAATAGGCCTGCGTGACGGCAACCACTCACAACTAGTAGGAGAATACCCATTTTACCCTCACTGGTCCACTGGTTTGTGAACCAGTGTTTAGACCTGTGTGAGGAGTCTCATTCACTTGCTCCTACCCTGTTACGACTGTCACGTTCATCATGGCATGGGTCACACGTCTACAAAACGTTGATACTAATCATGTAAGTTTCTGTCCTCCACACTTTGTCATTGTAAATAGAAACTATATATTACTAAATGGGAGGAAACACAGAAAGGCTCCGGCCACGGTGGATTCAAGCCCAGACATTCTAGCTGTGAGGCAGCAGTGCTCACCACCACACCACCGTGCTCAACCCACCATTCCCCGACTTAAACCATTTCCACTTTTTAAGTTGTTAAGGAATATGTCATGTTTGTGGAGCAAACACCCCCAAATTTGCAGCCCCACTATGACAAAATAATACATTTAATAAAGAGTTCACAAAGCTGCAATTGCAGTGATGCAAAACACTCTCTCTTGTCTTCTTTCCAGTTAGAGACTTTGTGTGAAAGCGTGATAAAAATCACTTTACATGCCGGCGCTGCACAGCAGATGGTGTTGCTGCACAGCCAACGGTGTGCAGTCCTTCCTCACAGTGATCTGTCAGCTGGAAAGACTGTCAGAGGAGAGATGATCTTTTATCCGGCTCGCACAGCACTGGCTCTTCAGTTCTTTCAGGTGTTTTTACTGACTTCTTTTTTGTTCTTTAAACCACGCCCACCTCCATATGTACCTTATTTTTGCCCGGTTGTGCTCCGGGTCTACAGCCTCCTCTAAAGCATCCGTGTTCTGCGTACTGGTCTACAACTACCATACATGTTTCCCTCATATTAACTACGGCCATCGCCTTATCACATTTTCAGAACATCATCACAGTGAATAAGAAAATTCACAATAACTTGATTAACAACAGCAACTCCCACAAAAACTCGGTTTGAACTTCAGCAAGCTGTCTTGATCATATCCACTAGGGGTGGATACAGCATAGTACTGCAATATCTTGAATTATGATTAAATAAATGAACATACACTGGGAATACTACGAACAAGAGGGCTCATCTCATGTACCACCATCCTGAGATGAAACAACTTACATCAAAATGGCTCAACAGAAAAACCGTCCGACCCTGGACACACTTAGCTCACCTCCTAATTCAGTGCACGCTAACAGCTCTGATGTGTGCAAATGTATGACAGTAACTTCTCCCTTCAGTTTTAAGGCTGCTCAACACACATTTCTACCACTTTATTGTGCGTCCTCAAAACACATTGTGCTGCATCAGTATATTCCACATTACCTCTAATTACCACAGGGAAAAGTCATTTGCATGGATCGGACGAATCCTTTTTTTACAGTATTTTCACCACATGAACACTTTGTGCTTGTCAAAACTAGAGCTTATGTAACATAATCAGATAATAATGAGAGTTCATTTTCAAATCTGGTTGGCGATTAACCAGATTTTGCTTTTGGCGGAGCTTTGCACACGTAAATGTCTTTTTGGATTAGGTATAATTTTTAAAAAATTTTTTTAAAGTCACACTTGGGCATTCTCACACATCCAAACACACATTTCAGGTGACACCCCCCCGCCCCCCCCCCTCAATTATCCAGTGTGCCTCACCGTGGAGTATGAGGACACAGGGTCACAGATGACTCGCAGAAGCCAGAAATCCAAGGACGTATAAAGCTTCTGTCGCTCCCTAACATCATTTAGTGCCTGTTGCATTAGCGCCGGCTCTACAGGAAGCCCAGCGTGCTCTGTGTGCAACGTGAAGCTGCACATGTCTCCGGCGTTTCATGTAAATCTCAAATTATATCATAGCTCATCCCGTTTTATTTATTTTTTCATTGAGTCTGATTGATGCTGGTTGTCGTGCTGAGTGAGGTTGTAAATGTGAGTGCAGCGCAAGTGTAGGCGCAGTGGAGGTGTTCAGAGTGTTTGTGGAGGGGGTGGAAGTGGGTTGCAAATCTTTTGGGAACATTGCTGGGCTGTTTCATGTCAGCAGCGTGCTATAAAACAGCAGAAAAAGCAGCAAAAGCAAACCCAGATTGGTAAAGCTTTTATGTTTTAGCCCAAAATCAGCGGTAATCTAAATGTTATGGGATGGCATATCTGTGTGATTACAAACCCAAGTGTGTGCTTCCGCAGGCGTCATCGCACCAAAAATATATCGGGCCTCATATGTAACCTCTCAGTCAGTAATGATAGGGTAGGCCTTCAAATGCAACGTCACTGAAGCAGGACAAACAACACGGGGAATATGTTAAGATTAGATCCTCTGGAACGCTCATTTTTGTGGTGCGCATGGAAATCTGAAGGCTGTCAAATCAGCACACGCTGACTAACTTTCACCCATAACGCCGGCTCAGTGTACACCGATGTTTGCTCTCCGGCTTAGCGACCAGATCTGCCAACAGCCATATTTCTTCTGTCCGTGTCATTTCACCTGCAGGCAGGACAGTGTGTTGGCCCTTGGGCCTGCATTTCCTTTGTGGTCACCACAATGTTCTCTGGCAGCTTTTTGTCTTGCACCGTAGAGAGTTTACATGCCCCATACGCCAAGCATCACAGGGCACCAAAACAAAGATTAGTGCCATTTTTTTTTAACAGGTTACTGAGAAGAGTAAGATATGTATTTAATAAATGACACCTGCCAGTTTGCTTTTTAAAATTTTACACTTCCAGTGCGCCTCTCATCTTGTTAACTAATTTTAAAAAACTGCTGACATTGCTCGGACCGGTGACACACACTGCAGAAAGGTGCCCTGCAGGAGGCCGCCTCCTGGTGTCGCATAACCTGCTGGCTGCTGCTTTTCACGGCTGATTTCCTCACACTGCTGTGTAATCACATTGCTTGCGTTCTGTGCAAGCAGTGCAACATGATCAACAGCGGAATTAATAATTTGTGATAATTTATGCAGGTGTTGTCAGAACCTCAGTCGTGTTGTGGGCACCGAGTTGGAGGGTTTAAGAATAGAAAAAGTAATGTAATATCATTAGATCATTGCAACTGCGACTCCTCTGCGCTGAAAAGGAGCATCTGGCTAGGGGTGCATCAGGCATGTCCAACAGGGAGGACACCCTGGGGCAGGTCCAGGATACGCTGGAGGGAGAAGTTTTTCCTTATCGGAGAAAATGTGTCACAGTCCCAAGGAAATCCCAACAGAGTCATAAAGCTGGGGCAGATCAGGAATTTGTCTTTAAGATTGAAACAGCAGCCTTATGGGAGTGCACTCAATACCAAGGAAATGCCCTTTATAGTGTGTGTTTGTGCAGACGCGGTGCACAGGATGTGCTCCACAGGGCAGACGAGGTCTTGCGGTCGGCGTCAGAAACAGAGTTACGGTCATCCACGTGCTGCTGGATGTGCTGTATGTGGAAATGGATATTGATGTGGGGCCATATCATCCATGGAAGCGTCCATGCTGGCCCAAAGGGACATGTTTCACTGTTAGTTTGTGCATGTGCCAGGGAGTTATAGAAAGTACGCTCCGAGAGGAACAAATCCAGGACCGAGGTGCTTTTTTTTTCCCCCCTCCCTTTCATCACAGCACCGCGACCACCTCCCCCTCGTGTCCTCTCACGTTGCTATTATGTTTGTATTGCCCTCCTTCTGTTTGTCTGATTGCTTTATGGTGCGGGAGGAAAGTGTAACCTGTGGCATATCACAGCAGACGGCCTGTGTGCTTTACTGCCTGCTAGTTCCTTTTTTTTTTTCCCAACGGCACAGCAAAGCTCCCTCGCAATAATCTTCCCCTTTGTTTGCAAAATGACGATTAAAGTGATGCATTAGCAGTTGCACAAGGACTCTCCGTGTTACCTTCTCACCCCATCAGCAAATTGTGGAAATTATTAACGCGATGACATAACTTTCCCTAGAAAATTTCAAAGGTCAATTCAAAGAAAAGTGTTGCCGTTTGAAAGAGAAAACTGAGAATTTTTGGCCAAATGTGCAGCACGTTTGAGAGGGTTTTAGTTTTTTTAATGATCTGCATTGTTCCTGCTTCAGTTCACTTAAGGAGCTGTTTTGAGCCATAAGCTGTCTAGAAAAGACTGATGCAGTACCTGAGTTTGAAAAGTGACTCCAACGAAGAAATTCCTTAAAACGCATTCTTTATAATCACCATCATGAGGGCAAATCCTCTGGTGTCGACTGCACAGAAGCCAATGGGAAAGAGAGGAAACAAATCACTGATGACTTTATGGTCTGAAGCTCTGGTTTCCAGTTTTATTAAATACAGAATTATACTAATTTTTTAAAAAAAAATAATGCTGTCATGTAAAATAAAATAGACAACCAACTAGGGTTTTGTTTAGTGTGGGGCTAAGTTGTGATTAACAAGTCTTTACTATGTACTCAGTGTCCCAGTCAGATTCCCTCTGAGCTGGTGACCTGTACAGGGTATACCCCGCTCCTCGTCCTATGACAGCCCCCCCTGCAACCCTGAAAAGGATAAGCAGAAGAGGCTGGATGGATGGATGGAGAAATGTAAATTCACAAACCAGCTGTTGGTGTTACAGTTGTTAAATAGCCCATATTTTAAACGAATAAAGCCTTTAAAGATATCTGCTCGTCGCCAAATAGCCGATAGACACAGTTAGTGACTAAACTGTGAAAGAAGTGGATTATTTCACAGCACCTGAGTAGGTTGAGACCAACACCAGAATTAAAAGCATGACTTGTGCACGCACAGCTGCATGAGAATGGTGCGTCTCTGCGTTCTCTGGGTATGTGCGGGCATGACTGCGTTTCACTCGGGCAAGTGGAGCAGCTCAGATGTAATGTTTGATTCAGAAGTTGGCGTGTTTGTGCCAGAGTCACAGCGAGGGATTCATCCTCAGGCAGGAGCTGCTCAGGTTGTTGTTGTTGTTGGCTTCTTGTCATCTGTTGGTCTGTCCGTCTATGTGTGTGCGGCTGAGGGAACAGGACACTGCGTTTTGCTGAGCTGGTGTTATTACAGCGGTAATCACTGACACACACACACACACACACACACACACACACACACACACACACACACTCACGCTACAGTAACAGTGGTAAGCTCATTTGATAAGTTCATTGTTTCAGTTATTCCTATGGTGAAATACTGAGTTTTCAGAACAATGCTGGCTTTGATATATTTGATTTCATAAATCCACACTTAGCCTAGAAGCTGTTTTTCCAGTGTGCAGTGAAGTTGGCCCACTCCCACTTGAAGAGGACGAGGGTAAGATCCGAGCGACGGATATTTCATCAGGAAAACAAAATGTGGGCGTTTGACTTGCAGCTTTCATGCAGCCTGCAGAGACACGCAGATGAGGACACTGGGATTTATTAGTGGCACTGAGAGACTGAAGGATACTTGAAATGCATCAAGTATTTAGGAGAATGGGTCCAATCCACGTTTCCACACATCTGCACATTTTACAAGCTCTGAAACTATGTTTCGGCATTCTAAGAAATACACGAAGAAGCTTTTCTCTTCATTTATTCATGCTTTGGAGGGCAGCGCAAACAAACTGACAAAAACAGATCATCATAGATACCATCAGCTTGACTCTTTTGATACATTTTTAATATTAAAAGTGCAATGGCAGCAGTCTCTAAGCGGGCTCCACCAGACTCTAGGAGACCCTGGATGACAAGAAATTAAATAGACGATAGCCCGTTTAATTAGTGGATAATGAACAGTTTATTATTCTAACTTGTTTGCAGTAAGTGGAAGCAAATTGACCGTCAGTCACCGCAGTTAGTGGGGCGGGCCAAATCAGTGATAGTGTTCCTCCTCCTTGTCACTCCCGCTCAGCCCTGGTTCATGAGATTTTCTGTGAAAAGCTGCTGTTAAGAAACTGTTAATGTATTTCAGGCTTTAAAAAAAGGGGGGGGGGCTGCTTCATTTCATTTCAGAGAAAGACACTAAAAGTGTCATTAATATCTAAATGGAAGAGGCTGTTAAATAAGTGCAGAGTTGCATTGGAAGCGCTTCGTTCCATACGCGTCACACGTCACTAATTGGGAGTGAGGCATGCACTGGGACGTCTCACTGGAAGTCTCATTCACTCCGAAGCGAGCCTCGATGAGCTCTGCAGAAGGAAGAAAAATACATTAAGGGGACATGGATTGACATGGGGGGGGGGATTATTGCAGTTCTGTAAAGTACAATTGATTTTTTTTTTCTTTTATGCACACTGCCTCCAAAGCTTGGGGGGGGGTACGTTATTGAAGACATTTCATTTGTCATCCAAGAGGCTTCTTCAGTTCTAAAACCAAAAGGTGGAGAGTCCACAGGTATTTAAACCCCAGTGGGGGGTTTCCCCTTTGGAGGTGGTCGCTGACCCATCACTAATCATGTGCAAAATGTGAACGCTGGCATCCTCAAAAGGATAAAGGTCACTATTTGGAGCCTCTCTGTGTTCGCATTTAAGACAGATGGTTTGAAAGAAGAGTCAAAGAAGGAGGAGGATTATGATACCAGCTGTCAGCCACCTGCGATGCAGTCTTCAGATCCCTCCCCAGGCAACCTCAACCCCCACTCACACCTTCCTTCCATACCTCGATAGGTCACATGATAGGGTTTGCCAAGGTCTCACAGTGGTTTCATCCAAAACCCCTAGTGATACTGACTCATGCCTTTTTCACACCTTTCATATAAGGATGCACATGATCAATAGTGGGTCAGTGACCACCTCCAAAGGGGGCAACCCCCCACTAGGGTTTAAATACCCGGGGCTCTCCACCTTTTGGTTTAAAAAACCGAAGAAGCCTCTTGGCTGAGAGTTGAAACATCTAAAAATTTAAAGTCTAGTTGCCTTTTTTTTTTTTTTACCTGGGTGGGTTGAAGCCCCACCGACAAACAACACC
>VUQK01001500.1:2424-16851 GCA_015106715.1 Bujurquina vittata | reverse complement strand
TAATGTTTTTTTCCTCCATAACAAAACAGTCACAGCTCTGCTATTAAAATTTAAACAGAAAAGATACTGAGCAAAAACGGCAAAAGGCTGATTTATTCTTTATAAAACAGTCTGCAGTGAAGTAGACTTAACCAAAGTACTTCCTCCTGTGTGTACTCCTGTACAGCCTGTACTCTGTGCAAATAACAAAACATGTAAACAGCATGAATGAACAAAATTCCTTCAGTCAGAAAGTTTCTCGCTAGCTCAGTAAATCCACAGACATATGCACCGACGTATTACAGCAACGGGTCCGCCTGCTCAATGAGGTGTCTACGTGTCCGCCGGCTGCAGCATGAACACGTGAAAAAGACTCACTTCTGTTATTAAGGTCATGTGACTCACGGTACAACCCAACAGCCAGGTACTCTTGGTGGTCCGGGCGACGCCAAAGCGTAACATGGCAACAGCGGAGGATTTCATGTTTCCAGAACTCTCTGACGTCACTGGAAAAACTAGATACATTTGTCGCTAGTTGCTTTTTGGGTGAAAAAGCCTAGCAACAAAGACACTAATTTGGCAACACTGCATGACCCACGTGAGCATAATCCGCTGCGTGGTGGGGTGACGTATTTATGAAATTAGCATATCATGATATAATTTATTTTCACGGGCAAGATTTTTTTTTAGCGGTATTATACTGAATGATATAATATAGCCCAGCCCTAGCGTGGTACTGTGATAGGATGCTCCCTGTACAAAAAGTCCAGTCATGAATATGACTGAAATTTCCAGTCATGAAATTTCCTCACTACTAAATATTCCAGCCAGCTGTTAGTGGTATTGTAACAAAGTGAGAGTGACTGGGAATGACAGCAACTCAGCTACAAAGTGGTAGGCCCTCTAAAATCACAGAGTGGGGTCAGTGGATGCTGATCTGCATAGTGTGCAGAGGTCACCAACTTTCTGCACTGCAGACCTCCAAACTTCATGTGGCCTTCAGATTAGCTCAAATCAGTGCATAGAGAGCTTCATGGAACGGGTTTCCATGGCTAAGCAGCTGCACCCAAGCCTTACATCAAGAAGCACAATGCAAAGTGTTGGATGCAGTGGTGTGAAGCACGCTGCCACTGGACTCGAGAGCAGTGGAGACGTGCTCTTTGGAGTGAGGAATCACACTTCTCTGTCTGGCAATCTGCAATATTTTAACAGAAGGAATCCAAAACAACATCTACTTTGTTATTTGTTGTTAAATTCACACAACAGGCTTTTCATTGTGTTTAAAACTTTTAAGGGGGGACAGAGCATTTATTGTTTTGACAATTTCCATAATCGTATTGCAACGCTATTGTTTCCTTCCTTGAAACATCACTGAGCAGACAGAAGATGAATGAAAGTGAGAGCAGAGCAGAGGGAGACAGGAAAAGGAAGGAGCCTCGGGCGCTTCAACAGCTCTTTTCTGTCAAAGACAAAGCCATTTCTACTTCACCCTCTGGGACCAGCAATACACACTCTATCTCTTACAGTCAGACTCACAGAAGTGTTTTGGTTCCTGTGTCAAAGACTGAAACTCGCTCTCTCCCATAAATCTTCCCTGAGTGATAAACGAGCCACAGAGCAGAATTATCTTTATTAAGCTTTACATCTGCGATTCTCTCCCACAAATTTGGTGGGAAAGAACTGTTAGAAAATAAGAGTCAAAGTTAAACTGCGCGCCATCAAATTTGTTGCCAGTAGTTATGCATAACAAATCATATGCCACCAGCTTTTCCTCTAGTGTCATCATGAAGTCGATCTTTGTGGTTTTGAGTGAAATATCTCAACAAGTCTTGACTGGGTTGCTATGAAATTTTTAGCACAGACATTTATGTCCCCATCAGGATAAATTACGGTACCTCGCACCGTGATATCATTCCATTGTAGGCTTTCACCCACAATGAAAAGATGTCATGTCAGACTTCTCCTTTAAATCTGCTGCTTTGATGATGATGATGATGATGACCAAACACCAGCAAACTCACTGGCACCCCCATTAGCTGCACGAGCAAATGTTAGGATGCTACTGGATAAAGGTAAAATGGTGAAGCACTATAACTGCCAAATATCACTGTTAGCCCGTTAATGTAAGCTCAAAGGACTGAAGGCATGGCCACAGACTGCTCTGTTTTCTTTAAATGTATTAATCAGTTTCACTTTGCTGACAAAGTTAACGGCTTTTTGATCAATGAACTGGGTAACGAGGTCCTGACAACCAAAATCAGTATTTTGGCTTGCTAGAAATACATATACTGTTCATACCTGCAGGACAAAAACAGCAGAAAATGCTCCAAACACTCATTTTGTTAAGTTTCTTTTATTGCTCGGTGCCATGATGCAATACATTATTGGACCTAACCCAGGAGATAACACTATAAAGAGACTCTCTGGCTCCTTTCTTCCGTCTTTAGTTTCAGTCTTCCACACGTGCACGGTCCGTGAGAAATGAATAATCAATGCCAGTCAAGATGGAGCCTGTGGAGCTAATATGGCTCAGCCATCCTGACTCTTTCATCTGTATCCTATATCCGTTTAATGCTACTGGATACATTTTAACAATAGTATGCCAAGCCTTCTCACCCCAGTGATTGCTGTGCTTCAAAAGAGAAATATTACCTTTCAGTGTTACATGAAACCTCTGTCCACCTGCAGGGGGCACTGTGACTTCAGCTGAAAGTCCAGAGCTGCAGTCTCTCTCTCTCTCTCTCTCTCTCTCTGCCTGCTTGTGTGTGTGTGTGTGTGTGTGTGTGTGTGTGTGTGTGTGCGTGCGTGCGTGTGCGTGAATACTCTCAGCATGAGGTAGCTGGTTAGCAGTGGGTAGGTGCTGAGCAGACCACAGCAGTGAATCTCAGTGAGCACGAGATATTTGTGTGTGCGTGTGTGTGCAAAGATTTTATTATTTCATAATTTTTGAGGAGTGAGTGAGTCAATGAAACAACAGAAGCACAGTCAAACCTCATATTTCCCGCAATGACCAATGAAACGGTCCTTGATAAAGATTCATGTATACAAACGTCACCTAGTGCATTTTCCAAATAAAAACAGCATTTCAGTTGAAAGTGCCAATTCTCGCACCTTTTGCTTGTGCCCGAAATGTTTGCTGAAAAATGGAAAGAAAAAAAATAAATCAAAGCGACACATTAACGAAGTCGATGTGCAGTGATAAATGGGGGAAGAAGAGGAACAATGTTGGAGAAAGAGAGAACAAAAATGGGCCAACAAAGGCCACATTTTGCCAGATTGTCATTGCTTGTTCAGCCAAGCATCCCAGCCTTCAGTTATTGAGCCTCTTTTCACTACCTGTTGTCTCTCTTTGCTCTTTCATTTGTTTGCTAGCGTACGCGCTAACCTGCCATACTGTTTCAAGCTCTCTGAGCTCAATAAACTGCCCAAAAAGTCTTCAGTTGCTGTACATTTTAATTAAAAGGAGGTCATAATTTACAAAAAGAATATCATGCCATGTTGGAGAAGAAACGTAACTAATGATGGAGACTATAAACTCATTAGAAGAGCAGCTATTCAGGTGTGAAGTACTTTAAGACTTACAAACTGGTACTTTATATACAATCCACGTCATCCCCTGCTGGTCATTAGCAACAGTGCTGATGTAAGGCCCTTTGAATTGGTCTTAGACCCAGACTCATCTTTTATGCCTATTGATATTACACACGTTACTCTGTATTAGGTTAAATGCTGTTGAGTCAATCTGATTACATGTGCAAAAAGGCTCTAAATACTCTAATGTAGTTTGGAATGCTCTCAGTGCTGTTGGCGAAGGCTCAAATCCTCATGATACACTCATGTTTTCAAAATAAGTAATGAGTGGTATCAAAAAAGAGAAATGTAGAGCTTGGCGCGCCAGCGTTGTTTTAACTCGTTCCAGCTGTCAGTAGATCTTACTGGAGTGAGACATATTAGTGCTCGCGCTTTAATGTGAGTAAATGCCTATGTGAATTGCAAAGATGACAGTGAGGCACTTATTCTGTCTCATCCACAGACAGACTCATCGTTCCACTGACCCCCACGGTGAGTGCAGTCTGATGCGACAAGCACACTGAGTAACGTTCTGCAGACGCACACACGCACGCACGCACGCACACACACACGCACACACGCACACACACACGCACACACACACGACTCTTGGCTTCCATATTTTTTAATCCTTTTACAGTGTGTGTCACCCTAACATACATTTGGCACACACTCCGTCACCTAATCAATGATAATGGAATCACGGTGTATCCTGCCTAGTAACACAAGCCTCTGAATCATTAACATGGTAACCTACACTTTGGACTGCACACATAAACGCTTGCACGTACAGTAATCAGCGCACTAAACTTGATGTTACACAACAGATCAGCCACCCATAGCCACTGTGCTGCAAACAAACCCAGAGGATTGGGAGATAATTCCTGATGTTTAAAGCTGAGTTAATTAAATAAAAAAATTAAAACTAATTAATCAAATGACTGTGTAATTTGAGGGAGTCATTAACAATGATGAGGCCAGAGATTTTTTTTAGCCTCTTTTAGCTTGTAATTTAGCCTTTATGGCACATTCGCTGTTCAGTTACATCTCTGCAGGCACAGATGTTTTCATCACCAAATGCACCACGTCACAGCATCCATGTGAGGATTCATAGGACAATGGCATCCTCCAAACTTCAGACTTGCATCAGCTTATTTACTGTACATACTACTACTGGGGTGTGTATACATGTTGTGCACACAATGAGGACTACAAAATATGATGGGGATCTCATTAATGGCTTAGTCAAAGTAAAGTAAAAATAAGGTGGAGACCTCCTTGAAACTTGGAAAAGCTGGTTGTCACCCACTGAGTGGATTGAATTTTTTCCACACTCAGTGACTGATTGCAAGTAGTTGACCAGTAGGTGACAACTTTCATTTGTAAGCCATTTGCACAGGTCACCAGGTGGGAGGTAACCTGTCACCAAACAGCATGAGACAGATTACAAACACATTGCTTGCTTTTCTTTCTGCTTATTGCGAATTTCTGTTTATGTAGACTGCAACAGATTTGCAATTTTCACCAATTTATCACAGTTAATTACCATAATCTCACAAACAGATTGCATAGAATCACCAATTTGAACCTATTCAATTTCTAACTGACTCCATTTTAGTGCCATTTGCTGCACCGAGTGGTCGCAGACACGCTCTCTGACTTTGATGTAACTATTCAAAGAAAACAAGATTACAAGTTCGTTGCACAGAGCCACAATAATTTCAGTCCTTCTGTGGTCTCCAGCTACTGTTTTCTTTAGCTCATATATGGTGTGGCATTGATGTTGGTATGCACAGCTCCCCATCTATGCAGGAAGAGAGATTACTGGAATTCAATCCAAGCTGAGCCTGTGGAGGTGTGCTCCTGTGACGCTGTAAAAACTATAATGTAACTGAAGCTGTGTTTCATCCTGAAATGTAGCGGGAAAGAGCTATAAAGTCGCATGAAAAGAAAATGCTCAAAGAAAGTTCAGAATTCAGTTTCATATTTGTAGGCGAGTGTAGGATGAGTGTAACTTAAATTGGTTCCGCCCGCAGAGATACAGCAGCAGAACAGTAGACAGGATGAGAACTTACAGAAGAAAAGGTGTTCTTTTCTCATGCTGTCCTCACAGTTCTCGCCATTCCTCAGTAAGAGTTGCTCCCAGCAGCTTTGTGAAAGGCTCTTAAAGAGTAAAAAGTCTTGGCTCAGAACTTTTTGGTGCCATTTAGAAAAAAAGAAAAAAAAAAACTCCTGGTGGTCAAATAAAATACTGAGTGAATACAGCCCCTGGATGTCAGCATGAGCTGTGGCTGGCGGTGTCCTGTAATGAGGTGACAGCAGGTTCCACTGACACACTCACACACATAGCAGACAGCGGTGGCAGCATTACCCTTGACCCTTCAGCCTACATGCATGCATGTGTGTGTGTGTGTGTCCAGGTGAGTGTGTGTGGCAGTGGTAGTGTTTAATTACAAACTGCACGGCTGAGCTCCTCTTCACACTGATACAGTTCAACGCATTCAAAATTAACTCTTACCTAAATGGTATTTTAATGAGCATCTAACAACTTTATCAGATATTCAGACACTTCCGCATCTTGTGGTCACTGACCCTCGGCAGGTTAAGGTCCCATATTAATGAAGAACATTTTTTATTTGCTTTTATTGAGACAGCTCCACCAGGAAGTTTAAAGTCCTTCCTGACATCTATTTGCTTAATTGCCAGAGGATGAATCCACTCAGTTCCAACAAATTAACTTTGTAAATCAGTGAAGGAAATGATCAGAGGTAATTTTACTTTAATTCTACTTTAATATTGCAGGCACTAATGTGTATTTCTTGCAACCATCCATTCTATATAGGAGTAGGATGAAGCCTTAGTAGAAAGTAGAAAACCTGTTGTTAATTTTTATTTTAAATGTGTTTCTGAGGGGGAAAAGTCAAATCTTTTCTGCTTCTCTGGGAGATGGAGCTGTCATAGACACAAATTATTCATATAAGCTAATGTAATTCCAAGTGGGCTCCAGAAGAGAGTCAGTCCCGAAAGACACTAATGTTAAAATTCTGAACTTCAGAGCCCCCAAAAATGAAACCCTTTTGGTTCTCCCCCCTTCATATAGCTACTTTCGGCTGCTCCCTTATTCACAAGGGGTTGCCACAGCGGGTAGCTCAAGAGCAGTGGGGGGAATATGCAGGGATTTTAAAAAAGTTGTTAAGTATTAAAATTTTGTTATTAGGTGTGTAGCAGCTTAAGTGACAGGGGTGCTGACACAGGTGGTTACAGCCATTAGCTGCATGCTAGGCTTCACCTCAGCAATTGCAGGTAACTCCGTTGGATGTTTATCCATCTGTTATTATGTGAGAAATAACATGAGATGCTGAGTGGTTAATTGTACTAACAGCCCATCCTGTGCACAGGTACAGCTGAGAGATTCACCTCGGCAGCTAAGATAGCAAAGATGAGCTGATAAACTCAGTCCTCCGTTCATAAAACGCCAACATGGCAGTCACATTTATGACTTTGTATTGGTTATCCACTTTTATATTCTATGTATTTAAGCCCCACTGCATCCTTACACATTTACTCCGTATATTCTCAAATCTTTTAAACCATCAGTTAGATTACAAAATGTTATTCGTCATCTTTATGATCATTTATACCTGCACAATTATGATCCATTTAAAGAGACTTTTATATTTAATATTTTGGTTACCTTTGTTTTTGCTAATGATGTGCGCGCGTGTGTGTGTGTGTGTGTGTGTGTGTGTGTGCGCGCGCGTGTGTGTATGTGTTAGTGAACACAAAGCTCCAGTTGTTTCATTTTTCATGCAGACACTCTCAGATGGGCACAATTTAGGAGCATCCAGTTGGAATTACAGCACATTAATAAAATTAGCATTCATCCCACATTTCATCCAAACTGCAGACAAATACATTATGAGGACTTTCCACACTCAAGCATACGGGAGGTGTTTATGCCAAGAAGTGCTGAAGAAGTGAGAAGGTATTTTTTTTAATAAAATAAAATAAAACGGGCTGCACAGAATTAAAGCTCTTTAAGACCATAAGATCCATCTTGTTTGTTGGTTGCTGAAACATGGCAGCAGGCGATGATTACCCTTCCACCCCCCGAGGAATAAAAGGGATGTTTTCTTTCCTTTTAATTTGTCCGGGAAATATTGACAAAGCTGACACAGAAAGAACCAGCAGCATATTTATGCAGAAGGCTGTGTGGGCCTCTGCTAATACTAGAATACTTAAACACAACAAATACATAACTGCACCCACAAATCCAAAAACAGTTTAGTGCTCACACAGAGAGCTGACCTGACTTTCCTTTTGTCAGCAATTAGAAAACTTTCCACTCGGCTAATTTGTTATGGAAACATGTGCAATTAAGCAGAAAAACAAAGAGCTCTCAGGCCTGTTAGTGCTGTTGATGTCCTTTATCCTTTTTCCTTTATTCAGTAAGTTCTCCTTTGAGAGAAAGGCTCACAATAAATCGCCCCTTTGCCATTCTGGTTTAACGTATAGCTAAACAGTTTCATGCATGTCTGAGGAGTCATAGAAAACTGCATATCTGCTGGTAAGTAGTTAAACTAATGTAAATCTTTTGAGCTGCAAAATGGAATGCATGAACTTTTAAAGTGCATTTATTTATTAATATTCTTACTTTTCGTTTACTGAAACCAACGTTTCAGAGTTTGACTCTTATTAAGTGTCACAGATATTTCCTAGATGTTACACTTTATTCACCACACCGTCTCTATCATGTTGTTACGGGTAATAAAAATACAGTCAAGTGAAAAAGAAAGTTTTCACAGGACTGTGTGCAAAAGCACACCTCATGATTCAGAAGCTTGTAGAAACAACAACTTGAAGTCACTGTTTTGTGTATGACTTTAACAGTGTCTCGCATTATTGTGGAGGAATTTTGGCCCTCATTTCTTTACAGCATTGCTTCCCTTCATTGAGGTTTGTGTACATGTGTTTGTGCACAATTGTCTTAAGGTGCCACGGCAGAGTTTCATTCAGACTGAGGTCTGGACTTTGACTGGATCATTGTAACGCCTTCATTATTTTCTCTGTCAGCCAGTCTGTTGGAGATTTGTTGCCATACTTTTTGGATGACCAAGTTCCATCTGAGCTTTAAATGTCAGACAGATGACCTCACCTCTTGGTATAGAGAGGAGTTCATGGTTGACTCAGAGACTGCAAGGTGCCCAGATCCTGTTGCTGCCAAACAAACCTAAATCATCACCTCTGCACCACTGTGCTGACACTTGGTATGAGGTGTTTGTGCTGATATGCTGTGCTTGTTTTTTTACCAAATGTAGTGCTGTGCATTGTGGCCAAACATCTCCACTTTGGTCCGGTCTGTCCAAAGGACATCGTTCCAGAAGTCTGGTTTGTTCAGATGCAAGTTTGCAAATCTAAGCTGTGGTGCCATGATCTGTTTTAGAGAGATGAGGCTTTCTCCTGGGAAGCCTTCCAAGCACTCCATACTTGTTCAGTCTTTTCTAATTGCACTGTCATGAACTTTAACATTTAACATGCTAGCTGAGGCCCGAGAGTAGTGATTGTTTTTTTTTTTTGTTTTTTTTAATAAATTTATTTATTTTTTGTTGCAGTTTATTTGAGCATTGCACCGTCTCACCTTAGGAGGAATCTACTGGGATGTCCACTCCTGGGAAGACTGTGGCATTGTGTTAACACACATCTGAATGCTCCAAACCAGCAAACTGCCAGAACCTCTGATTTTATAGAGGTCTGTCTGCTACCTGCTCTCTTAATTCCTATGGAAGCAGCAAGGGCACACTTAGTTTTTCACAGGGCTGTATGTCATTGATTGTTTGAACGTGTTAATGTGCACATGTAAACAGGTTAAACAGTTCACCTTGTATGACACCTTCTTATTGCATGAATAGAGGGGTCTCAAGAGAGCTCTGTGGAAGGATATCAGATGGTCAGCGATGCTTAAAACAGTCAACAATAGCTCATTGTAATGTTTCATTGGTTGAAGCTACATAGAGCACTATGCTTAGTACTCAATGCTGTATTTTAGTGCCTCAGTTCTGACTATTTGGAGTTATTAGCCTTTCAGTGCCCTTAAAGACTGCGTTATAGATACAGAAAGGTAGTGTTCATGACATCATCTCTGTTTTCTGATATCAATGCCACAGTGTAATGTGACCACAGTTGGCAGCAGTTTTGCCAAATAAAGGCAGTTAGTAGGTGAGGACATTATTTTAGAAAGAGTGTGTGACTGTGAGGCTGCTGTGTTACCCATCCCTGCCCTGCTTTGCTTTTATTGTTTCACTTCTGCCACACCCAATCCACACACCAGATTTACTCAGCTTTCCCTCTGTTCCCAGTCACCTGACCACAAAGTATGCCACACCCGCCCGCCTCACCCGTTCCCAGTGTATTTATGCCTGGTTCTGATTTTCTATCTTGGAATTAAACTCCCTCAAGTGTATCTGCTTGCCTTGTCATGTGCACACGTGGGCCCTCACTCCAGTTCTTTTTGCACAAACTCTGACAAATGCATGAATGAAACAGCTGACCAATCACCTAATGCAAGCGTAACTTTGGTGTTCTGTAGTACCGACCTTCGTTCTTTCAGCAAACTTGGCTTCTGTCTCTTTTTTGAGATGAGATGAGATCATACATTGCAGTGTTTCATTCTGTTGCTCATTTTCTAGATTGCTTTTCTGAATTTTTCTGGGGCTACGTGAATGTTCAGCCACTCTATGAATTACCCCTGCTCATCCGGGACACCTGGCAGGCTTAAAATAAACACACTGATTATTTGTGAATCCTATGAAACCATGAGCCATGGACAACCAGATGCTGCACTTTTTTCTGCGGCATTTAATGCCATGAACATCTTAGCTCTAACCCTTTTTAAAGCCTTAAAATGACACAAAGGAAAGCTTTCACAAACATGACATGCAAAATGTCTTTGAAGTGGTTTTTGATAATATAAACAATCCTAAGATATCATATTGATGCTGTAGCGCTTCAAAATTGTAATGGGTGCTGTCAGTGTTATATCAATAGATTGTATATAAATAGCACACTACTTCTGGTACGCCACATTCAACATGCAAATTTAATGCTCTGCAATCTGAAAATTTTTGTATAATTTTCTGCATTAAACAACATACAAATGTTAAGGCTAGGTGCCAGGTTGTCTTATATATGGGCAGACAGAGAAAGAAAAAACCTACATTATAACTTAATTTGTCATATTTTATTGTGTTAGGCTGTAAATCCAAGTGGGACTCTCCAGGACTGAAAAAGGAAGCCAACTTCTGGGGTCAGTTTCACAAAAAAGCTTCAGACTGGTCTGTAGGGATAGATCAGTCTAAGGTTTGATCACAGATAAAGTCTAATGCAAACAAAATCAGAATATTTTAAAGCCAAACACATTAGGCACCTTGCCCTTAGGCTAACTGGAGCTATCTGAAGACCAGCACAGTTCTGCATTGGTCCGATGCAGAGCAGCTTTACAGACCTTTGTCTATATTTTGTAGCGCTTTACCGTCACCAGGGCATAGTGTGAAAAATATGTGGAACAACCGGTCTGTGGGCTCCTCTTGCTTGTGTTGCTGTTGGTCCTTCATCCAGCCAGGGAGATCAGTGGCGTTACAAAGAGGTGTAGTGAAATCAAGTAATAAAAACAAAGAAAACTGCACACCTACACTGACCTACACATAGTATCCACAACGAGCAACACTTTTTTGGAGGACTGCATATAAACTGGCACAAACATGATACCATGAATCCTGAATAAGAACAATTGTACAAAGGTAACAATCAGTATTGGACTATGACCTGATTGCTGAAGTTAATGCTTGATTTTTCAGATCAATGAGCTACTGCATTGTGTTACAGAGTTGAATGGAAAAAGGCGATCAGAGAGCTCGTAGAATGACTTCAGGTCCTTTGTGCTTGTAGATTTTTACTGTAGTTAGTGACATGGTGACTAAGAATCACCTGAGACAAAGTAAAGGTGCTTTTGCCTTCATTGTGCTGAAAGACAATTCCTTTTTGGGAGTAAAAAGAAGACAAGGTTTGCAAATGTGTAAATGATGTGTTACTTCTTTTTTACAGATGTATGCTGGGTGGTGTTGTTAATATCTCTGACTGATTCTACACTTCAAATGAACTGTGGACCAGAAGTTATGTTTAGGATGCGTGACATTTTAACAGCACCTGCCAGCCAGTCATAAACAGCTCTAAAGGGTGATCAATGTACTTGTCACCATGTCTATAATTGTTTTATTTACAGGGAACATTTATTAGATCTTTGTACCGGTGGAAGCAGTTATATTTCTTAATGTGCAGACTGAGATGAAACTTGAATCTCTTTCTCTGCCTTCCTTTGCCCTGCCTCCTCCATTTGGTGCTGTAAAATTTAACATAATGCAGTTATCACCATGGAGACTGCTCAGAGCCTGACCCTCTCTGGACAATGTCAAGAATCTGAGATGCTCTCACTGTGGAGAGGAATCAAAGCTTGAGGGTTGCTAAGAATCAAAACACAAGGATAACTCCTAAACACCTACACTGGAATTTGAAAAGTCAAGGGCAGCTTTCTCATCTGCTTATTTAAAGAAGAAGGAGCATTGCTCGAGACTGAGCTGCCGTATTCAGCAGTGGCATTTCTAGTAGATGACAAATTGTTGAGCTAAGCCCAGCTAGCTCTCACTTTCACTATATTTGGCTTTCTTTTTGCACAGTGGGAAGAAGAGTAGACAGTACAGTCTGTGGACTGGGCTACAAAGCTTAGCTTTAGGATGCATTTACAGTACCTGCAGGAATGTATAAGGATGGATTGAAATGATTTAATTGATAAGAATACTAATATTGATTGCTTATAGGCCAGGTTATTTCTTGATTTCCCTTTTGAGGTTAATGTTGCACTGGACATTTGTCAGAATTAATGCCAACGCTGATAAAAAGAAGAAGCTCCTTTCGACTGCTCCCTCAGTTACAAAGGGTCGCTGCAGCGGGTAGCTCTGCATATTTGATTTGGCAGATTTTTACAGATGCCCTCCCCGACGCAACCCCCAAAGGACTTGTGTCTCCTCCTGAGCTGTAACGAGGGGTGTTTTGCTTGTTAGGTTAATGTGTAAACCGCAACACTGTGGAGCCGCTGCCAGCCGCTGCTAAAAATGTAAAACTTAAATGTTAAAAATATTTTTAAAACATAAACAATGCAAGAGGACTGGAGCGGATTCTCATTCCCCGCGCTGCATACGTACAGTGCAAGGTTCAAAGATGATCTGGGATAGCATGAAGCACATGCTGTTTGTGGTCTGAGAAAAAAACTTGTGCAAACACAAGAAGAAACAAAAAGAGTAAATTTTTTTAATCATAGAATATTAGTTAATTTGCACAGAAAATGCTTTCTTCTGATTACCTCATAGGTATGTTCCAGCATACATAGTTATGAATTTTGCTACTGTTCAGAATCAGAGAACATGATATCAAACGACTGGTAACCCTAGCAACAGTGCATTACAATCATTTTGATTATCCTTCATATTCTTCTTATTTTAGATCACGAGTGGGAGATTTGCTTTGATTTTACTGGATCAGCTCCTTATTATAGTCTACTGTAATAAAGTACTATTAAATTAAATTATAATCTATTAATGGCACTCTATGAGATAATAGAGCTGGGAGTGCGGGCTGAAACATCTGTGAGCATGTTCTTGTTGCTCGGGAGAACAGAGATGGAGACAGAGATTGAAAGAGAGAGGAGAATGAGAAGGAAATAAGGTCCAGTGTGTCCTAGAATAGAAAAAGAAAATCCATTTATTCTGAGAGGCCTGCAGGGCTGGAGGTAGCAGGAGTCCACTGTTACTGCACAACACACACGCGTGCGCATGTGCGCGCGCACACACACACACACACACACACACACACACACACACACACACACACACACACAGAGTCACTCACCTGGTCACCTGCCCGAGGGGTTGTGATGCTGTTTCACTCTTTGCAGGGGTCTCTGTTTCATGTCCGCCTGGCCACCGAGAATACGAGGCCATCAATAATCCTGCTGAGAGGAGAGGAGAGGGGAAACAGGGAAATATCTAGTGGAAATAGGAAAGCGGGAGGACTGGAGAAAGGAGAGGAAGAAATAATAAGAGAGGGGAAGCAATGAGGAAAAAAGAAGCTCGGACAGGAAGCAAGAGGAGCAGAGAGGGCCGTTGGAGGAAACTCCAACTGAAAATGGTCAAGGAAGAGCACATAATATCTTAACCTCTGTCTGCAGCCCCTCCTGGTATGTGACCAGCAGAGTCTACAGTTTGTTTTCATGATAAACAAGCTGCCACAAGGTTTACCATAACCAATGAAGTATGCGCTTTCTGATACTTTTAAACAGGAAGTGTTGAAGCATCGCGCAGAGGTTTGTAAAATCAAGTCTTAACCCTGAAGTGCTCTCCAAAATAGTTATAAAGACATCATGACTGTCCTGGGCTAAAAGTGCTTGTATGCAGATACAGGAATAATAAAAAAAAGAGACAAAAGGTACATATCAGCTGTTCACCTTTCTCTTCATTACACTCCTTGCTGAGTTAATTCTCCTCCCCATTTCAGCTCAAATCCTCTTTCCTCTGCTACTCACTGTTCCATCTGAGTTTCTCGCCCAAACTGAATTTTTCTTCTTTGCTCGTCCTCGTTTCCTATCCACCCGTCTTTCTCTCCCCATCAACCTATTTCATTCTCCTCTAATCCGCCGACCTTGAAACCACCTCTACACCTTCCCCCAAAGTCTAAAAATACCCTGAAATATCACCTCTCACTGCTGACCCCCCCCCCCCCCCCCCCCCCCCCCCCCCACCCACACCCCACTCTCTCCTCTCCCATCCTCTT
>VUQK01001499.1:1776-22384 GCA_015106715.1 Bujurquina vittata | reverse complement strand
AAAAAAAAATCCGCCCAAAAAAAAAAACCCCCCAAAAAAAAAAAAAAAAACGCTGGAAAAATGTCTAAAACCAGACCTACCGTCATCCCTTGAGAGATTTGACAGTAGGGACCTGAAATTTTGACTGATTCCTGGTAGTAAGTGTATTTGTCTCCTGGAAGTTTTTAGGTAAATCTGAGATGGTCAGATGGGAGGAATTTGAAATGAACTGGCATGACCCAGACTCATGTATGAAGCTTAGATGAGTAGTCATCAATGAAAGGTCAATCTTGAGTCAGGGAAACCCCTGCAATGCGTGTTGTGAAATGCCGACATGCTTGGGTTTTGAAATGCCGCTCTGACAGAAGTTGTCGAGTTGGCTTTGAGAATCGTGATATTTCACTGTGAACTGAAGAGCCAAGCACGAAACAGAACAGTTAACAATAATCATCAGGTGCTGCTTGATGTTGTCTGGTGTGTTCTTTAATGCTGCTTTTATCACCTCCCAGGTGAACATGTTTGCACCCAGCATTGAGCAGATGCATGTGATAGATCACCTGAAAGGCGCACCCTCTGAGGAGAAAAGAAACGTGCTGGTGGAGAGCGCAAGGCTGGCCCGTGGAAACATCCAGGATCTGTCTAAACTCAGTGTGAAAGACCATGATGCCATTATTTTCCCAGGTTTGAAAACAGTCTGCTTGTATTTGTACGTGTTTCACTGATTCAGTGGAAACTAAGTCAAAAGAGATGTTGGTGGGGATTGAGTAAGGCTGAAACTGGTGTCAGTGGATCTTTCTTCTGTACATGCAAACATTAATCTTACCTCTTCCTTGTTTTATTTTTTGGCATTTTGCAGGTGGTTTTGGAGCCGCAAAGAATCTGTGTACGTGGGCAGTGCAGGGCAAAGACTGCTCTGTTAATGACGAGGTCAAGGCTGCTCTGCAGGCGTTCCACAGCGAAGGAAAACCCATCGGTCTCTGCTGCATCTCACCTGTGCTGGCAGCTAAAGTGTTACCTGGGTGTGAGGTCACCGTCGGCATCGAAAAGGATGACAAGTGAGTCAAAGGAGTGAGCAATACAAGACAGACTTCCTTGTTCATGTTTTAAGTCTGGACTTTCAAATGTTGCAACTGTTGTGTAGTCAGCATAAACTGTGTGCTTGTTTACAGCCAGTCTGCTTGTCCTCTTCTCGTGTTTTCCTGTTGCACAATTTTTATTTCCTATTTCCACAACAAATTAATTTGATTGCAAACTGGCACCTGACTTACCCTTGTACCAAATGTATCAGTTGATAGACTCCAGACCCAACAACCAAGGCAGACCATGGCTACATTTGTAGTCAAATTAATATTCTGAATATTAGAAAACTAATTAGAAGAAAAAAATGTACCAAGTAAACATTTAGCCTGGCTGTATTCTTTTTTTCCATGTAAAGTGTGCTTTCGCATAAATCTACAGGTAACCAGCTTTTTAAAAATAAAAATGTAACCAATGCAGGTGGTTGGTGATTATTAGAAGAAATTAAAAGACCATCTACTGCACTGTGCAGGACACTAAATATTAAGTAGTAGTTCCTGATGGACTCGCCAGTTCTTTAGTGATGGACTGTGTATGTTTGAGTAAATTAAAAGCAAAAACTGTTAGGCGCTTTTTTTGTTAAGGTGGAAAGGCACTATGTAAGTGTAGGTTAATTTGCCATGGCTTAACAAAAGCATAGTCTTTCATACATTTCATTAATCATCTCTCAATCTCATTGTACATCCTGTATAATGACAAATAAAGGCATTCTATTCTATCTCCAAAGCTACAAATGCAAGTTCTCACTTATTAGGAAAAACCCATAGTTGTCTGCAAAAACCACTTTTGGGCAGCAAAACATTATGTGTTGCCTCTTTCTCGCTACCTCCCTCAGATATCCAGACACCGCTGACACTGCAGCGGCCATCAACCAGCTGGGTTGCAAACATGTGAGCAAGAGTGTCGGCGAGAGCCACGTGGACGAGAAGAACAAGCTGGTCACCACCTGCGCCTTCATGTGCAACGCTCCCATCCACGAGATATTTGACGGAATCGGATCGATGGTGCAGGGCGTCCTGAAACTTGCCTGAGTGTAATCAATAGAAGGCCGAAACAAGGAAAAGACTGGTGGGATGTCTAAGCAAGCTGCGTGGTAGATATCTGCTGAGCTGAAGACATGATTGCAGAAGCAGTAGTCATTAAAAGCACTTAAAGATAACTTGAAATGTAAGATAAATAGAACCAAACTCCTGGTGATCTGACTTTTCAGGTTTGCTCGTCAGTTTTGCTGCTGCTGTAGTGGCTCCGTCTCATATCTGTCAGGCTTTAGAGAATCAGCTGCAGGTGAGGATATTGTTCTCAAAAATAAATGAAAAAAATGGAAGAAGTAATTTTTTTCAGTTCACTTTATTTCAGACCACATAAAAGCATATATAACATATTTACATTATTATTTGATTTTTTTCTTAAAAGATTACAAAGCTTCATATAGATACATGTGAGTATTATCACAAAATTCTCCTGCTGCTAAAGTACTCCTGAGTACTCGTCATTCTCAGATATAAACCCAGAATTGAGCACTCTGTCACCTTTTCAATGTTTCCTATCACATCAATCACCCCCTCCACTCCCTCTGTGCACAGCACTGAAGAAGCATTCATACTGAACTTCTCCACCAGGTGCTCCAGACTCAGTGGCTTCCTCCAGTGGCCGTAAAAGGTGTCGCATCTGGCTGTGTAACTCTGCCCCTGATGTGTTTCTATCTCAACCTCACAGTACATCTTGTCAAAGCTGGGTACGTTATCTTTGGGCGTCTCCACACTGGCTTTGCACAGGAGCTCCTTCAGGTCGGACCGGCTGATCTGAGCGTCACTGAAAGATGCCACAGTCACTTTGTTGTCCAGCAGAGCGGAGCAGGCATTGAACTGGAATGAGTGCCTGGCTTGGTGCTCTGTGGCAGGTAAAGGGCAGTTAATGTACTTGGATGGAGGCACTCTGAGTGTTACATGCCGGATCTGGTTGAGGTCAAACTTGCCGACTGTATTTTGGAGCTTTTCTCGGGCTGCCAGAGCTGCATCAACAACCCAGTGCATCCCCAGGTGAGCAGGGATGCGCTTGAATGCCACATCCTGATCTTCCAGAATCCATTTATAGGCTCTCAGAGCAGAATCCGCCATGGTTGAGGGACTGTAGTCTTTGTAGTAAACCCCAAGTCCACTGTCCAAATCCAGTATGGCTAAATTTCCCTCTAGTCCTATCTGGGCCAACCGAGCGGCTTCTAGGCCTCTCCGAGCAGCGTTGCCAATGTGGAGAGGTTTGGTCTGTGTGGCAGCATTGGCCAAGGGAGCCCCAGCAGAGGAGGCTGCGATAGCAAGAGCATGACTGCACTGTTCAGACGACAGACCAAGGAGCTTAGCTGAGGCTGCAGCGCTGCCCATCACTCCGACAACACTGGGAGGGTGGAATCTGAGAAACAGAAGCAAAACATTAAGATTTGTTCAAGGGTCTACCACTTCCCACTGGTTGTTTCTGTTCCCTTTTTCCCCCTTTCTTCTTCACTATCACTTCTCTCTTTTCACCAATGTGCCCCTCCCTGCCTGCCAGCTCTGGAAAAGTAAAATTAAATCACGTTAATGTGAAGAAAGAAAAGAAAATGGCTCAAGGTTATTGGTGAATCAGACCTTTTAATGCTCTAGTATTTCTAGTCTACATGAGCGGGACAATAAATTGTTCCAAAGCTGAAATAGTTCTTAGTATTTCCAAATTTCACACCTTTCAGGGATGTTGTAGGCTTCTTTGGAGAACCTCATCAATCTGCCCTGAACCTCAATGCCAACATTGAAGGCCAGCAGCAGATCTAGACCAGAGGGCTGGCTGGGCATTGTCTCTGCCAGGGCCAGCAGTGCAGGCAGCACAGCACCCGAGGGATGAGTCGCAGGGTGCCAGGTGTCGTCAAAGTCCATGGAGTGAACCTGATGGACAAAGATGTAATCAGGAATCAAAGCCGAGCTGGATCCTGCTTTATATTTTCTATATATTTGTGCATTCGTGGGACCAAACTTACTGCAACGCCATTGACAAATGCAGCGTAATGAGGGGGCAGGATTATGTTTGATTTACCCCAAACGCTGCTCCTCTCGTGAGATGTGAACAACTGCAAATGCATCCAGATGAAAAGCTCCAGTTTAGCATATAAAAAATAACTGGCAGCAAAAATGGGATTATAACTGCAAACTGAAGGAGTACAGGACATGACTGGATAATCAGTCATCAACATGTCATGGAAAATGACTATTTGTCAAGACTACAATCAGCACAGAAAAGAGGTTTATTAGCAGGACCGATCATTTGTAAGGGAAATCTGACAAAGAGCAGATGATTATGTTAATTTCAGTGGCACAAACAGCCTCTAATGAAGCCATAACAATTTTATTGTGATCGTGGGCAGATACAATGTATTCAAGTATTACTAATTAGCATGTAGAATTTAATATCTACATCTTTTGTGGCATCTAGACTTGCATCATAAGCAAATCTAAGTAGGTGTTTTTGTGGTTCCAGTTTGCTATACCTGACTGTACTTGAGAGCTTTATTGTAGACAGCTGTTCTGGTTCCTAATATTCCGACACCGAGGGTGTCCAGCATCATCCTTTTGCTCCTGCTAATCACACCATCTGTCAGCTGAGAGGTGTTGAGCGCATGTATCGCAGCTCCAAAGCTCTCTGTGATTCCCTGAAAGAAAAAAAAAACAGGACTAGTCAGTTCAAATTATATTGACTTCCCCAGAGATGGTTCAGTCATTGTGGTTATAATTAGATTAAGATGGTAAAATATGTTGCAGGTCATTAAAGCCAAAAATACTCTGCAAAAAGTGGCTTCAAACGAAGAAAAACCTAAACTCATACAGACAAATGGCAACCAGCAGTACCTTGCGAAGCATTGTTCAAGCTTGACGAGCTCTTAACACAACTAAACATCCAAGTGTGGCAGGTTTTTATACATTATTACCCTGTCTGAGGGCTGGACTGACAAATTTCCAAAGTGGCTAAAACCCACTAGGATGAGAAGTAGGAACTTTCACAATGACTGAATGTTGTTCATACTGGTTCTCTGTGCACTGGAGAATCTGTTAAAGCATTTGATTTAAAAAAGAAAAAGAAAAAAAACCCCAACTTGACACATTCAAGTTACAACTGTGTGTCAGCAGGCACATCAGCACTGAAAGAAAAAAACTTGTTGAGAAGTTGCACACTTAGCATTTTGTTGACCTTTTTTTAGCCTGTAAGACCAACTTTACAAAAGCCCTATTTTGAGTCAGATAACTTTGGAAAAGTGCTCTATTTCACAATGTCTTTCTTTTTGAGATGGGAAACGATGGAAATTCATCTTTGAGCAGGGGACGTTTTTGAACAGGGAAATGAAATAAAGTGGCAATCACGTGATAAAGTCTTTCTCATTTTTCAGTCCATGATTATTAAAAAATCAGCAGCTTTGGCCTCAGTTGTGTTAAGTAATATAATGTATTATTGGCACACAGGTGCCAACCCAAATCTGCAACCAGTACAGCTTGAATGTAAACTTGGGTTGTTGCTGCTTATTATCTGCTGTGCAGGTAAAATCTGGTGGCAAACTAAAGTCTTTGAAGAAGTGAGAGAGAAACAAATTTGGCCATTTCATGTGCCACCTCATGTAAAAAAACAAAACAAAACAGGAAAACACAAGTCTGTTCCTCTTTTTTTAAAGACTAATTTAGACGAAAGGCTATCACAATGTGTTCTTATGTTTAGATTAGACCCCACACAACACACATGGAAAATTGTATGTGTCAGCTTTCACACATTGAATTATGTTAACCAACCTAAAATGAACATGATATAAAGTATGAGCCATCTCTAGACATATCCGCTTCCTTGCTGCTTTAAAAATTATTGTGTAATCATGTGACCAGCTGATTGTTAGCCAGTTTGAGCAGAAAATACCCTGCAAACACAAACATAGTTACCCTCTCTTTAGAAAGAGTGATCAGCTACAGATCAGTACTGATTAGGTCTTCACTTTTATAGCTATTGTAACGTGTGTGTGTGTGTATTTTTTTAATGGATTTGAAGTATAGCAGATTTGATTTCATAAGTTTCACTAATTCCCAAACTGAAAACAGAAAGTAGCTTCTTCTTATGCAGAGTACATTAATATAATGTAATGTAGGTTGGCCAGAGTTGTATAATTTTTCCACATGACTGTGAGTCTAACGCGTTCACAAAATGTTGCAACTTTGTAACTTCCTAAATGTCACCTGTGGCAAAAATATCCCACAACAATTCAATTCAATTTTATTTATATATCACCAAATAACAACACATCAAGGTGTTTTATATTGTAGGGGAAAGACCCCACAACAATACAGAGAAAACAACAACAGCTGACCGACTATGAGCAAACTCTTGGTGACAGTGAGAAGGAAAAACTCCCTTTTAACAAGAAGAAGCCTCCAACAGAACAAGGCTCTGCTGAGACTGGTTGGTGAGTGGAGAGAGACAGGACAAAGGACATGCTGTGGAAGAGAACCAGAGATTAATAATAACTACTGATTAAATGAGGAGTGGCGTATAAACACAGAGAGTGAAAAGAGACGAGTGAAAAAGTGCATGATGGGAAGCCCCCAGCAGCATAGGCCCATAGCTGCATAATGGTTCAGGGTCACCTGATCCAGCCCTAACTATAAGCTTGATCAAAAGGAAAGTTTTAGGCCTAATCTTAAAAATAGAGAGGGTGTCTGTCTTGTGAATCCAAACTGGGAGCTGGTTCCACAGAAGAGCGGCCTGAAAGCTGAAGGCTCTGGCTCCCATTCTACTCTTGAATATCCTAGGAACCACAAGTAATCCAGCAGTCTGAGAGCAAAGTGCTCTATTGGGGTACTATGAGAGTACTATAAGGTCTTTAAGATAAGATAGGGCCTGATTATTCAAAGTCTTGTATGTGAGAAGGATTTTAAATTTCATTCTGGATTTAACAGGGAGCCAATGAAGAGAAGCCAATATGGGAAAAATACACTCTATTTAAATATACTTAAGAAAATGCTATTAATTGCAATTTTGCATGTGGCAAAAAATGGCGGGGTACCACAGGTGCCATATCTCAAAAACCATCATTGACCTAAAATTATTTGTTTCTTTTTAACAACAAAATGAAACAAAATAACCCCTTACATTGAATTTGCTGTGATTTTGAAAATTTGGCTTCTGGGACCATTTAGAACTGTACTTCCTCCTCACAGTCACCCAGTCAGCCTGATTTTACAGGTGGTCAGTATGCTCGGGGAGAGCTAACTTGGTTTTACCTTGTACTTTGGTTAAAATTGAATGCATCTTAAAGGACTTTGTCCTTGCTTGATTTTTGTTTTATATCCTGTTTGGTTTATCCTTGAGACACTCATCTAACCCTGGAGACTGGCTCAGGTTTATTTTAAAACTCACACATCTGCACAAAACTTAGTCTAGTTTTTGATAGATTTAGAAATGCTCCTCCCTTTGTGTTTTTGTTTGGCTACAAAGTGTAATTAGGTAGCAGAGGTTGCATTTTGTTCATTTAGTAAATTATGCCCATTAAAACCTTTTATCTGTGACTCAGCCTTTCCCACCTGGATGAGTAATGTTATGTTGCGTCCCTCCCCCGTATAAAGCTGGGGTAAACCAGACTTTAGCAGGCTATTGTTTGTGAAAGAATAAAATATGAAATGGGACCTCCAGGGAAGAAATGTGATGCAGTGCTGAATACAAAGCTTAAACACTGTTGTTTGAAAGGGCTAATTACAGTAATTCTTTGCTTCCTTAAATGGCTGTTAGAAAGTTGTGTGTGTGTGTGCGCGCGCGTGTGTGTGTGTGTCTGTGTGTGTGTGTGTGTGTGTGTGTGTGTGTGTTGAGCTTATTTTAAGTGGAACTCACAACGTGAGGTCCAAAGAGATGTTGATGCAAGTGAAGGAGGCCATCTTTAGGCTAAAAAAAACCCAATCAAGCAAAAACTTAATAATCTGTTATATTCTTTGGAACAAGGAATGCACTAGTCAGCTGAGAAACACCAAAAGGCTTGAAAGACTGAAAGACATCATTAAATCTAACCAAGTCGAGAACACTCTTGATGGAGTGAATGTAATTTATTTTCATCCAAGTATTAACAACAATCCTTATATTTAAAATTATGTTATAAAATGATGTTTGTCCGATTAATATTGAGCCTCTAAAGAATGAGATGAAAAATGAAATGCTGATGCCTAAACACTTCTTGCAGTACTATTGTTAAACCGTTTGAATTAAAGCTGAAAATCTGCATTTTTAAAATCCACTGTGGTGGTGCACAAAGGCAAAGCTCCAAAGTTTTTGTTACCTGTCCAAAAACATGCGGACCTGACAGCATTTTACGTGTTAATGTGTGAGCGAGTGCTGCATGGTGGCTGCATTTCCAATCGAAATGCAATGGGTGTCACTATTTCCATATTTTCCAAATATCATGTTTTTAAAGAAATAACTAGGACCAGCATAGGCTCTGCTTTGCGTCTTCCTATTGGATTTGCATTCGTTTAGAGAGAGAGAAAAAAACACTCCAACGTACTGTAATCATTTTATAAATCACAGAACCAATAGAGGATAACTTACATTGATATTAATGCCACAAGGTCAGGAGAAAGCTGCAGGAAAGAGACATGGATTCTCTCTCTCTCTCTCTCTCTCTCTCTCGCTCTCTGTGTGCCCGAGTGCGTGTGGATGAGGAGGGAGAGCCACGGCACTCTTGACAGGACAGTCATTCAACAGTTAAATGTTAATTTAGCAGTCGCCTCCCGGTGCGCACACACGCAGTAAGCCCAAGCTTCATAAACGAGCCGCTGCCGCTGCAGCGTCTCAGTGTTTCCACTGATTCCACATCAGTGAAACGGCTCACAGAAGATGGCACTGGCCGACACAGAGCGCGGAGTGTCCAGCTGCGGGGATTCAGGCGCCCCGTTTTCAGAGATTATCGAGCTGAATGTCGGCGGGCAGGTTTATGTCACCAGACACAAAACTCTGATCGCCGTCCCAGACTCACTCCTGTGGAACATGTTCAGCAAGAAGTCACCCAAGGAGTTGGCAAGAGACAGCAAAGGGCGCTTCTTCTTGGACAGGGATGGGTTCTTGTTCCGCTACATCCTCGATTATCTCCGAGACCTGAACTTGGTCCTCCCCGACTACTTCCCCGAGAAAAGTCGACTGCAGAGGGAAGCGGACTTTTTCCAGCTGCGGGACCTCGCAAAACGTCTCAGCCCCCGGGTGAGCAAAGAGAATTCAATCAGTGAGGAGATCAGCCAGAGCGACACAGAAGACGGCGCGCAGCAGTGCGGCTCCTCCGGTGGCTTGGAGACTTTACGCACCATGTCTGTCAGCGGAGCCATGCGCTCCCCGTCTCTGGATTCCAGAAAGTCCGGCTATATCACGATAGGATACCGTGGCTCGTACACTATTGGCAGAGACATCCAAACCGATGCGAAATTCAGGAGAGTGGCGCGCATCACGGTTTGCGGTAAGACATCTCTGGCCAAAGAAGTGTTTGGGGACACGCTGAATGAGAGCAGAGACCCGGACAGGCCCCCTGAGAGATACACATCCCGGTACTATCTCAAGTATAATTTTCTAGAGCAGGCATTTGACAAGCTGACAGAAGCGGGCTTCCACATGGTGGCCTGCAGCTCCACAGGCACCTGTGCCTACACCAGCAATGATCCAAATGAGGACAAAATTTGGACAAGCTACACTGAATATGTTTTCTGTCGGGAATAACCAACGCTATACATGCCATGTTTATGTAAATACACATTTCATAACATAGAGGAATGTCTTCGAAAAGTATTGCATTTGCTGTGCTGAATGGTTACATTTGTTACGGAGTGACTGCCACATATTGCTCCATCATTGCCTGAAATTAGATGCAAAAATGCCCCCCCAGATTGACACACAAGATTAGGTTAAGATGTCGAGAAAAGATGATGCACTTTGGTGGTTCAAAGTGAGCAGGGGACCTTTTGAGATGACAAACTCAAAGCACTGCAAACATCATCTCCATCTCATAGAACTGCATGTCAATGTTTCAGTCATATCTGACTCAGTGCTGTGCGAATTGAGCGGCATCCAGGAACAGACCAGCAGCAATTAGTATTCAGTGTCATTGTGACTTCTAGGCTTGCTCGAGCACTTGTTTGGCCAAGTTTTGTATTATCTAATAGGCTCTTATAGCAGTTCTATCACTGACACGATTGTAAGTGTATGTGAAATGTTGGTAGAGTTGTATTTGTTATAAACTTGTTCATTATAAATAAAATCTTCTACTCTGTTATTCTCAGCCGTTTGCCAGTCATCCTATCTTCCTTTTAACATCTGCACAAAGAGTACAGAATAACAAAATACTGGCATTCACCTCTCTCCAACCTTTTAACCTTACTCTGTGGGGAATCAAAGAGTCAGCCTCAAAGAGAGATGCCCTACACAGAAATCTCACCCCATCGTGGCACTGGAGCGGCCAACTCAACAAAATTTGTCACACAGTTTTAACCCAGAAGCGACGCGTTGCAGAGTTGTGTCTCTACATGTCATTGCACTCACGCCTCACTTACAAAATCCTGACTCTGAAATTTCCTTTCTTCCTACTTAGTGTTTTCACTCTGCCCTCACAAGGCATTGTCTGCTTTCCAGTAACCTTTGGCCTGTTATTAAATGACACAAACACAAAAGCCCAGCATCTGCAAAAGGTGCCCTTTAAATACTGCAGGAGGATCCTTTTCTACCTAGCCATTTTGTCACACAAATTTAGCAGCATGCAGCGTGGATGCAAATAGTGCAGCTGTGCACACATGATGTCATTATCATTTCAAGTGTAAATAATGAAAGGGTCCAGCTGCACACAAATGGGAGGGTTCAGTCTGCCAGGGACTGTGGATGAATGGGGAGTCGATTGGTGTACCTTGGCTGTTGGGGACAAATTTTTTTGACTGGCCAGCTTAATAGTAAGTCCTGGATTATGTGCTTCATTCAAAACAGACATGGGGGAAAAAAGTCTCTATGTTGAAGGCCATGGATGGGATTATAGGACATCAGGGGCTTATAGAGTCATAGCCTCTGTAGGGGTCCAGGTACATCCTCCCAGAGGGAACAGCCCCCGGTAAATGCTTCACTCTGGTTCAGTTTAGTTTGAGAATCTTGGAGAAAGCCTGTTTTCACAGGGATGACAATTTAGACATTACTGATTGTATATAAATGGCTCAAAATAAAAGCACTCTAAGGGATATTTATCCAGACAGGCCTTGTCCATTTATACAATTTTATCTTTTCCTGCTTTGACATTTAGATGTGTCACATCAAGAAAAGAACAGGTGAGAAAAATAAAGACGTCTCATTTCCATTTAGCTCTTTCAGTTTCAGGCTCATGCAGGCTTATCACCATGCCTCACTGAGATACTGAAGTGAGCGGTCATTAATGTTGTTAATGATAGCTAAACCTTTCTTACTATAAGAAATCTCGCACACCCGAACAGAGTTAGATTTACCTTTGCATGCACAGCAGCCAGCAGCTAAGCTGGAAACGGATGTGAATGAGCATGTGCACCCACCCCCAGAGTCTAAAAATACACTCCAGTTCTAACAAAGTGACACCATTTTAAATTCAGACCTTGCAAGTTAATCTAAACTGAACAAATTAATTAAAAGAAAAGAAAAGAAAAGAGTTCTGGAGTTCATAACTAAAATACTAGTTTAGCTGCTGAATATTGTATTTGTCCTAAGTTGAGCATGAGGATCTAGGAATACATACTTTACTTGGGATCATACATTAGACTGTTTGGTTTGGCTAATATTTTATGCAACAAAGAAATTGATGTCAACAAGGACGAAAGGAAATTGTACACACACAAGAAAGAGTGTGTTTGTGTATTGGGGTGTCTGGACCTGAAAATCACCATTAGTCCAGTGAAGACTGCTGAAGAAACGCTCGCATTTCAATTAATATGGAACGATCCTGTTTGTAAGTTATCAAACAACTTATGCCACAACATGAGCTGACGTGTTTTTTGAGGAGCAGGATCCTACCTAACATGATAGCAGGCGTGGGGCACAGCGCATTTTTAAGTGTAACGCTGTACATACTGCATGACATCCAATAATTTCTGTTGATCATTTACAGCTGGATGAACAGATGAGGCAGCCAGAGTGACTGTGTGACATACCACAGAAACAACAGCTGCAGTGACTAGGACAAATCTTCCCACACAATAATATATAACTTACTATTTTGACTAAGATACTGTTACACAGCTGTAGAAATGTCAATTATTTGCCAGTAAAAGTGTGTTTATTTGGAAGAAGCTGATCTTTTTTGTTTTGAATAAATTTGTTTGCAGAGAATTCTTAGAAATTCAGGATGAAACGATCAGGATACACGCAGGACATCCCATAATATATGACCACATAATCTCATGCTGGTTAATAAACATTCGTGTGCTTTGAATTTGAATAAAACTCATGGGGAACCTCGCCTGGCTGAGTTCTCACTAATAATCAAATCTAAAAAAAGAGGTCAAGAGCTTATATTAAACTTCTTTCATGTTTTCTGTTTCTTGGAGTTGAAACACACCCCACACTAATAACTACTCTGACGAGGGAAACACCCTGGATCAGTCACCCATTCGTCATGGAGCTCTGCCTGAAAACAGTGACGGATTCACACCCACATTTACAAACAGCACAGCGTGAGCAATTCAGAGACTCTACAACACTCGCATGTCCACGGACTGTGGGTGGAAGCCCACTCGGACATGTGCAGTAAAGGATGTTATTCATTCAAGCGGTTGCAGCACATGCACTTGCACATCCAATCCCGCTGTGCACGTTTTTAGACAGAGAACATCATTTTGGAATTCCCAAGGGATGCCTTTTGGCTGTAATTTGAATTAAATGATAAGAAATCTCAAAAGAGTCTGTAGTCTGTAGGGATACAGTTTTCACTCATCTCCACTGTAATGTAATACCGCACGGCGCTTTAGATTCTGGGGATGCTTCATTCAGACTATTCATACAGTCAAAGTCATTTCAGTGTTTAGTTACGAATATTTAACAGGGTCATGATTAGATATACAAGCCAGAAATCTCTTTTTATTGTCTGACTGCACATTTCTTACTGCCTTGGAATACAAGAGAGAAACATGCAAGGAAACAAAAGAACAGGATGAACACTGTGATGCTAGTTGGTGCTGAGCTGTGACAATAAATAAAGGAGTGATGATAACAACATGCAGGACTGTATGATCTATGAGATAATAAACATGAGTGACAGTTACTGACAAGGACAAGTCCCATGATTGTGTTACCTTTCAGCGATATGAAATTAAATAAATGGCTTGTCTGGTTTTCCCTGTGAGTGATGAGTGGATAACAGAGAACAAAGAGGGAAGGGCACAAATCGAGTCAGGCCAGCCACAGAGATATACGACTTTGGATTGTCAGCTATCATCAGTGTTCCTTCCATTCTTAGATGCTTATAATTTATATTTGTCATGTTTGTTGTTCTGTCTGTGTTCTGCTTCCTGATATGAACCTCAGCAGATGAATGCATCTTGCCTGGCTCGCCTCCTGACTGGGTTTAGATCAAAGTCAGTTGCATTAGCACATCACAACCCTAACTCTGGACAAAAGGCTTCATTATCCTAATTCAATTCTAATTCATCAAAACATTTTAAACTTGACTTCACAAGAGAGGCTCATTCAGTGTTCATAGGAGGAGAGCCCTCCCTGCTGCGTGAAATAACAACATTGCGTGTTTCACAGGCTGTGAGGCTTTGGTAGAACTCAAGAAATAGGAAAATACAGTGAGTGCAGTATTAGATGATTTATTAAAAATATGAGCTTCTGAAGGCCACTTCAAGATTGCAGCACTTTTTTGTTTCTGTAGTGAAAAATAAGTAGTTTTCTTCCCATCTTATTAGAGAAACAAATTATTTATTTTACTTGTCTTTTTAACTGAGCACAAACAGAAAAGATGCACATACGTGTCAAATGCGACTGTAAATGTGTGTGTTTACGCGTTTACGTAACAGTCACGGTCAAGATTTTTTTTTCTTGCAGTTCTGTATTCATTGGACAGCTGAGACTGACAGGAAATGAGGAGAGGGAGAGGAGATATGAGTCCTAACAAAGGTCCTTGGTTAAATCAAACTGGGAATATTGTAGTTATCTGACTGGCACCCCCAACACCTGCTCGCCATGCCCCGCAAATGCAGTAATGGATTCATAACAGTCGGTCCAACTTTATTCAGTTCATGGCTGAATACAGAAAAATAATTTTTTGTAGGAATGAGCAAGCATTAATGTATTTTAAAGTCATAAAATATGATATGAATGAGCATGAGCATTATTTTGACTAATTTGGTTCGATTGCACCTCTCGCCCCAATGGCAGCTGGGATAGGCTCCGGCCCCTCTGCAACCCTGAATTGGATAAGCAGAAGAAAATGGATGGATGGGTGGTTTGATTACGTTTCACTGGTCTAATTCAGTCCCCATTTGTAGCCACTCATTTGATGGCAAATCAATTTAATCTAGGACTATTTTAATGAATACCGGGCCAGACGATTTGTGATGGGAAAGGTTGCTGCTAGAGAATCACTTTGGAAAACATACTCCAGTCAGTGCTATTAATCAAAGAGCTCTAACTTCAGCTGCCAAGTACAATCCGTCTTTCAAAAAAAAAAAAAAATGGAGTGATCTGTAAATCATTTAAACTCTGTATTTAAGTGCAAAAATAGCAAATGCAATATGTCAAATGTTGAAACGGAGTGATGATTTTGCTTTTTGAAAAATATAAGCTCATTGTGAAGATGATCCCAGCAAAGTGCTTCACAAATTGGAAAAAGTTTGGTCGGCAGGCAGACCATATATTGCTGCTTCTTAGACAACAACATTGTCTCACTCCCAACCCTTTCATCCACCAGTTTCTCTGTGGACTTTGCATGTTCTCACCGGGTCTGCATGGGTTCTCTCCAGGTACTCCGGCTTCCTCCCACAGTCCAAAGATATGGATGGGTTAGTATGCGGATAGTGTGGACAGGGAGTCATCATTCAAGTTCCTGGGTACATATTGGAGGACCTCATGTGGATACACAACACAGACTGTTTGATCAAGCAGGCACAGCAGAGAGTCCACTTCCTGAGAGTTCTCAGGAAGATCAACCTGCTACAACATCTACTGGTGTCTTTCTATCTGTGCTCCATCGAGAGTCCTGACCTATGGCATCTTGGTGTGGTACAGCAGCAGCTCTGCGGTTAACAAAAAGGCCCCACAGAGAGTAATCAGAACTGCAGAGAAAACAACAAACACACACCTACCGGCCCTGAGCAATATGTTCACATCCCGCTGCTTTCAAAAAGCAACAAACATCATTAAGGACCCATCACAGCCTACCCACCATCTCTTTGAACTTCTGCCCTCGGGCAGATGCTACAGGACATTAAGAACACACAACACTAGACTAATGAATAGTTTTTACACAAAGCTCATCACTACCCTGAATGCTGCTGTGAACAATGTTTTGAGTGTAACATTTATTTATGTTTAAAGCACATGTTGGCACTCTGAAATTACTGACTATGTGTGAGACAATTTAATTATTTAAATTTATTTATTGTCTTTCATTATCGATCTCTTATATTATTACTTTATACTTCAGAGGAGAGACATTTTTTAAGCAGCAGTGTAATGAATTTCATTGATTTTTGTATCATACAATGACAAAGGAATCTTAAATCTTGACCCTTAACTTGGTAATTCTAAAATGTCTGCAGGCATGACTGTGAGTGTGAATGGATGGCTGTCTCTCTGTCTTAGCCCTGCGATACACTGGCAACCTGTCCAGAGTGTGCCTCACCCTGTGCCCTGTCATATCTGGGATAAGCTCTTGCCCTCCCATGACTAACTGGATAAGCGGAAGAAAATGGATGGACAGACGTGTGAGCATTTTCCCACTTTCAACATCTAATGTGTTGTTTTTACCTTTTTTACATTATGTATAACTTCAAATGATTTGGCACTCGTAGCGTGCAGTTTTTATTTACATTTTAAACAGCATCTCAGGGGAGTTATTATGAAACAAACATTTCCCCCTGTGGATTTCAAATGAGCAAAGACGCCACAGAGGGGGAAAAAAAAATCCTATTCCAAAATTACTAAAGGATCGAATGCCAGAATAGGGAATGATGACTCACTGGTGGGAGCTTTTTTGGTATTAGGAGAATAACAGTAGCTGAAATGATAAAAACATAAAGGCAGAAGATGGATCATTTATCATTTATTTCAGATGCTTACTTGTGTGCATATACACTAAATACCTAAATTACAAATTGAAGACAGGAAGAAAACCATCACATCTGACAAAGAAAAAGACTCGGCCCTGCTAAAGCTTGAAGCGCTGCTCCTGCCACCGGAGCCACTGCTGTCATTGTCATAACACAAGCAACATCCCCCTCCACGTCTCACATTTAGAAAACCATGTCTCTGACAGTGCACTGTGTAGAATTCCTAATGTGCACTGCAGTCTTATTTTAGACTCCTTTTAGATTTCTGATCATTTCTGATCAGCAGTCTCCAGACTAATATAATGTGTCCCAATCACCTGAGCCTGAGATGTTGCTCTTTTCATTCGCCTGGCCATTAAACCTCCCACCTTTCACGGCAGCTGAGTTCTTTTGAAAATTACAGTCATCAAGTAGAAATGCTCTTTTCACAGCTGCTGTGCTCTTCTGTAAAAGCTTTCTTACACGCCAGCGACTGCGCGTCTCGTTCCAGTTTTCCCTGCATTCCTACGGTTATTAAAATCAGATGTCCTTTTAAACTGGCCATGCAGAGCGTAAGTGTGGCCCAGATGAAAGATGACCAATATGAAAGCATCGTGGCGATATTTTTGAGTGCGGTGACAACAATGTGTAACCAGTAGTTATCTATAAGAGTGGCTCACAGTTGGGCGTTTTAATGGTCCTGCAACTAAAGACTGCACGGGACAAAATTCTGACCTTGTCAGAAATTTAGGATGATGACCTCACAATGTGGTGGTATGGCGGTTAGTAATACCGCCTCACAGCTTCATTCAAACCCAGAATCTTTGCATGCACTCTCCTCGCCTTCATGGGTTTTCCCAGGTTGCTCTGAGTTCCTCCCACAGTTCAAAGACATGCTCATTAGGTTAATTGGTGATTCTAAATTAGCTGTTAGGTCTGTGGTTGTCTGTTTCTTTGTGATTGACTGGTGACCTCTTTAAAGTGACAACTGGAACAGGCTCCAGCCCTCTGAGTTGGATAAACGGTTAAGAAAATTGATGGTATCTCACAATGGCTCTTTCATATTTAATCTCTCGGGCACATGTAAACACATCTGCATTTGCATCGGTGTCTGTCATACGTTTTTAAAGGTGTCCAGCTTGTGTTTTATTAATGTCTATGTCACTTTGGCTGGAAGGTTAAGGCCACAGTTTGTTGATCGCAGGTCAAGTAGCAGATTTCTTTAACAAATGCCAGAAAATGCAGAACTGTTTCCCAACGGAGCCACATGAACGCCATATTCCAGCTACTGCGACTTGATGACAATGTGATCTGTGATTTGCAAAAGGGAGACTAAAAGAATTTTAAAACCCACTCTGTATTGGTGAAATATTCTCCTGTTGCACTCTCATCAGGACACATTAGTATTTAGACTGCAAAAGATATTTGGGCAAATCCACCAAGCTCATCTTAGCCAGTGGTTTGACTGATTGCCCCCTTTTCTGCTAACAAACCAATATGAACGTCTCACGAAATGATGCTCCGATCAGCATAACACTGGAACATAATGAAAAAAATGGAGGTTAAAACCAAATTTTTAGGATTCCAACAAACCATAAACATCTAGTTGAGCTTAGAGGGCAGACCTCGTGGACCTTGAGTTAAGATTCATTTAGTCAAACTACTTCAAGGTCAAAAGTGAACATTCATACTCCAATTTTAAAATCACTGTACCTTTTTTCCTCTCACTTATTTTCCAGACTAACGTGTTTTGTTTTGTTTTGGTGCATGGAAGCATAATGTGTATTTTCATATTTCAGCACAGTGCTCGTCATTTTGATGTATAAAATGTCAAATAACACATGTATGGGTATCCCACAAGCATTTCTCTTTCCTCGCTGACTCTGGGAAGTTGTTTCAAGTTATTTGAGTCACCTTTTGAGGGTAGAATCCACAACGATGGGGTTACGTCTGCACGAATGTGGTATCCACATGAACTCAGAGGGCTGGTTTTTGGAGTCATTGGTCTAGTTTCCCGTTTTCCACATCTGGCTTGGTTTTGAGAGGAAGCAATTTTGTGTATAGGAGACAGAATTACAGGGTGCAGAGGCATAAATAATAATAAAAAAAGGCCAAAGTGTCAAGTCAGTGTTTATGTCTGAGCATAGAAATAGCTGGACAGAAATGAAAGGACAAAGGTGTAAATCACAGTCAAGTGGTATTATGGAAAGGACTAAAGCAACAGCTGTATGTAAATGTATGTGCAGACATTTCTGATACAGTACATGGTTATTCTGGTCTTAGCAGGGAACAGACAAACATTTCATTCACAGCGTTTCCCTTATTATACTGAGCCTTTTATTGTGAGCTTGAAATGAATTTTAACAATAGTTTGAGTCCAGTTAAAGATTTGGGTGATACTGTGGCAGGAGCCATTTAAAATACAAGCCTCTACAGAAACCACAGCATCCTGTGTTTCCGTCACAGTCTTCTCTTTAGCCATTAAGTCAGTCCTCCAGCTATTCAGTAAATACAGCATGTAGCTAGCTGACTGGAGCCACTTATCATAAAAATGGGACCAATCTTGTTTTTAGTTCTTTCTGGTGTGCCGGCGAATAGCTCTGCACACAAATTGTTCTTAAACTTTGTTCTTGCATCAATTAAACAAGATAAAACATGTTAATCATTGATCCTTGAAGGTGCTGGTTTAGTGTTATTAATGCAGTAGCTTTAATAGCAAGATATCATCAAAAGTTATGCAGTTGGATAGACAGTCAAATTCTTCCACACCAAACTCACTCATCCATGTCTTTATGGTTCTTGCTTGGTGCACTGGTGCGCAGTCACGTTGGAACAGGAAGTAGGGAGCAGGAAATTGTCCAAAATGTCTTGGTATGCTGACGCATTAAAAGTTCCTTTCACTAGAACTAAGGGGCCGAGCCCAACTCCTGAAAAACAACCCCACACCATAATCCCCCCTCCACCAAACTTTACACTTGGCACAATGCAGTCAGACAATCACTGTTCTCCTGGCAACCACCAAATCCAGACTCATCCATCAGATTGCCAGATGAAAGCGTGCTTCGTAGCTTGAGAGAACACATCTCCACTGATCTAAAGTCCTGTGGTGGTGGGTTTTAATCCACTGCATCCATTGCATTGTGCTTGGTGATGTAATGCTTGAATGCAGCTGTCTGGACACTGGAAACCCATTCCATGAAGCTCTCTACATACTGTTCTTAAACTAAACTGAAGGCCACAGGAAGTCTGGAGATCTGAGACCTCTGTGCACTATGCACCTCAGCTGCTGACCTCCCTCTACCATTTTACATTACCTACCTACTTAGTACTGAGGACATTTCTCAATTGCACTTGTTGCACAGGTGGCATCCTATCCTGGTACCACGCAGGAATTTCACAAATGTTTGTAGAAGCAGTCTGCATGCTTAGGTGCTTGGTTTATATACCTGTGGCTATGGAAGTGATTGGAACACCTGAATTCAATGATTTGGATGGGTGAGTTTAGGGAACTGTTAACTTCAGATCCAGTTCCCAACCCAATTTTAGTTTGTTTAATTTTTAAAATAGTTTTGATATCACAAAAACATTATACTAGCACAGATTTGTTGGTCCTGGTCAGAATACACAGGGGAAAAGTGCCTTAAGGATTGTACATACAAAAAAAACCTGATTATCATATTTGACAGCAGCTAAAACTAATTGTTTAAGGCATTTCTGCATTAGATGAATGAGACTGTTCATAAAAAAAGCACGTTGAGTGTTCAATTAGAGTAGAAAAGCGTGTATAAGTGCCTGTCCATTTACCATTTACAGCATATCAAAGCTAATCATGTCATCAATGTGGCACTCTCACCTGTGCAAAGCTTTTGCTTTTTTATAAACTGGTGCAAAGATAATAATGCATGTACCTTGTGACATTCTGTGAGGCGGTTAATGTAGATGTCACTTAATCCCTTTGGAACTGATTCTAAATATTTTAGCTGCTATTCTGCCAAAGTCTTCCTAATGTTTCTTCCCAATGCACAACTGACTTTCAAAAACCGGTTTGGTTTTCATAGAAAAGGAGCACGTTATCATTATGTGATTAAGAACAGACGCTTTCTGTTTTGTTTGAGTTTGCACATTTCTGTCGGGCAGAAGACCGAGGAGAGAATTTTCCGCTGAAGTCAACTGATGCAGACTGATTATTTGCGGTCTAAAAAAAAAGAAAAAATAAATTTTTTTTGTTGATATAAGTTGAAAATAAGTTTCAGATATTATTTATTTTTTTTTTT
>VUQK01001498.1:3835-19562 GCA_015106715.1 Bujurquina vittata | reverse complement strand
CACACACATACATATATATATATACATATATATATATATATATATATATATATATATATATATATATATATATATATATATATATATATATATATATATATATATATATATATATATATATATATAGATATACAGACACACATACATATATATATACATACATACACACATACATATATATATACATACATACATATATATACATACATACATATATATACATACATATACATATATATATATGCACACACACATACATACATACACACACACACCAATGCAGTCCAAGTACATTTACAAGCTTGTTGAACTTTGTTGTGACTTTATAATGTTGCCATATGCATTAATCTGGTGGTTTTTAATTTTTAAGAAAGCATAAAATTATGGAGGTTAAATAAATAACGTATTAGGTACACCTAATGCTAATAATGGGTTGAACCCGGTTTTGCCTTCCGAGCTGTTCTTAATTCTTCATGATATAGATTCAACAAGGTGCTAAAAACATTCATCAGAGATGTTGGTTCAAGAAACCAGATTGAGATGATTTGAGCTTTGTGACACGGTGCATAATACTGCTAGAAGCAACCATCAGTGGTAATAAAGGGATATGCATGGTCACTATGGTAGACAATGTTCAGTTGGTACTAAGGGTGCCAAAGTGTTCCAAGAAAATGATGATTGTTTGGGACAATCCGAGCAGCAGTGTCTAAAATACTTAGACAAGCCTGTCTGGCACCAAAAACAGATTTAGACTGTAGTCAATTTCTCCTATCATGGCAACCCACTACTTTAACTGATATTAAGCGTAAAGTTATGCATAAACTGGCCTGTGCCCACTTTGGAGGACAGGTTGGTGCCATTTTGTCTCATTCAGCATTTAGATGTACTAAATGATGCTCTCATCAGCTGTTTGATTTCTGTGGCAAATACATTGTATTTTTGCTAGCCTAGCATCAAATATAACCTGTAGGTCACAAGATAATGGGTGACATTACAATGGCTACAGCTATCTTTTATTTATAGTCTGTGATATAATGAGGACGTGTCACATATTAAACCTTTCGTGAGCTAAATATCTTTAGGATTCATAGAATAAACACGCCACAAGCATCTCAAATTATCTGGTTATATCAAAGTAACTCAGGTTAAACCTACCAGCTGGGTCTCTGGAGTTTTGGTACCTCCTGTCAGGGCCCCATCTTCAGCTGTTGGAGCACTGGCCTGACTTTTCCATTGTTTTTTGTAGTTGCACTTAAGGCACCGTTGGTTCAAGATGATGAGTTCCCCATAGGTGACTTTCACCATCTGAAGCTTGCCTCCGCACGATGGGCACTTGTGGCCAAACAACTTGAGGAGGCAGTTTTCATTCACTATGTATTTGCCTTCCTGGACTGTAGGCCTAAAACACAAGTAAGAGTTCAAACGATCAGACTCTTCAGACTCTTCATGATGTAATAACTCCAAACATGCTGAGAAAGTTGGACTTACAGTTCCTGGTTTGAATCTGTGGTTGAAGATCCAGGAGTGAGAGCATCTGAAACACCATGGGAACACGGCTGAATACAAGACTCAGACACACTTTACATTTTTAACGACACGATACGGACAGTTTCTTACCTCTCAAGGTGTGTTCTGTTATTTCAGGGGAGGAATTTGAGATATTACATAATTGTAGGTCATCACACTGACTGACTGCATCTGTCGTTTCCACCGGCTCCTACACAAACAAAAGCTAGACATCTTAATGTCAATATCAAAGCCTGGATTAGTGCATGGCTTTTGAAATATTCATCTTTAGATGTGGTTATTGGTAAACTTTTCATATTTCATTATTCACGTTTACATTTGAGGCAGCACTGTTCCCTCACAGCTAGAAGGTCTGGGTTCAAATCCACTTTGGCCCGGTGATACACAAATAAAAATAAAGAGAAAAATACTAAATAAATAATCTAATCAAAAGTAAAGTATATACCCAGATATACCTATAGACATAGTATAAATATATATATATGTGTGGTGATAATATATATAAAATATAAGATATGTTGCACACACAAGTGTTTCACTGGAGCTCCATAGAATAGCGCAACCAGGAACCGTACATTGCATATAGTGCATACCCACTCGTCCCACGACAGCTGGGATAGGCTCCCGCCCCTAAAAGGAAAAGTGGACGGCTGGATGTTGTTTTGTGTGTGTGCAGCCTAAACGTTTAGGTTAATACTGAAATATATTCATTTGAATATCGCTTTTATTTTGAAATCAGGTCTTTGTTTCCCTTACCGTAATACACAGTGCATACGGATAACGCAAAACAATTTGGGGGGCTAGCTATGTATATATGCTGAGGGGACAGCTACAGACTCACCGCATGCTGCGGGTTCACCGGAGCTTCTTCTGGTTCCGTGTTGCCGTACAGTGAGGGGACAGCACCGGGCTTCAGCTGGACCGTGCCGGTCAGAGTCAAGCTTACTACGAAGCAGTCATCTGTGAAGTGTTCACTGCAAATGGTGATATCAGTCCAGGACGATTCTTTAAGTCGCTGCCGGTTGACTTCGAAGAGAAACTGGACCCACTCCAGTCTCCTCTCTGGGTCCTCTGGTAACCTGAACCGCTGCACATTGTGTCGCCACGAATTACAACCGACTACGGAGCACATGCTGGGCTGCAGATGTAACCCTCCCTTCCAGAGGTGCTCGGACAGCCTTAAATTTGAACTCTGCCCTGCTGGAAGCGCTGCATCGTAACATAAACAGCGACGGCAGCTAACAGCTGAAGTATTTGGATGTTGTGCTAACAGAACTGGCGTGGCTCTCTGGCTGGGTTCGCTTGATTTGTCGTCCAGCGTATCCCGGCTCTGAATGAAGTATGTGACACTGGCATTTGTGATTATTTAGAAAACTTCAGGCGACAGGTTCCTCAGGGAAGATGGCCACGCAGGAACTGTGTGACTTTATTCACAAGAAAATTTAAAAAACACTTATTTTATCGTGGAAGAATGTATTGTTTGACCTCTTTAAAAACCACCAAAAGAAATTCTGGATACTTGATAAACTTCCTTTTGTTAATGTCAAAGTACATTTGTTGCAAATCCTCTGAAAGAAACCATGCTTTCCTGCTTTCCATAATGACGTCAAATAATATACCATTTCTTTGGATTGCACAGTATTGATTACTATATGCAGAATTATTCTATATTGATATATTGAGTGATTTTTCAGCCTTCTACATTTTACCTTTAAATAAAAATAAAAACTAGACTTTTGGAGAAAAAAAATTGTGAACTTGGAAAACTCAAATAATTACCACTGTGTAGAGCAAATATCTTTAATATTTAATTTGGTAAAAATTCTATTACAATATTATCGATGGACACATCTGAGACTGGAGCTCTACTAGTGTGGCACTTTGAATTCTTTCACTAAATCCTCAACACAGCATCTTTAGCTCAGTGTCAACAATAACCTTCTTCTTGTTCTAACTACAATTTTCACTTTTGCACTTTTTTTTCCAGTTCAGCACAGTTACATTTTTTTCTTCCTCCGTTTGCTTACTGTCCCCTCCTCTTCCTCCTCCATTGACTCACAACACGTCACCTTCAGTCGGCTCCTCACTTTCTCCTTCGATAGAACGTGTTCTCTTTAACGTCCGGGCTTTTACTGTGACAGTCTCAGATTTTAGACCCTGCTCCTTCATTCCCCCTGCTGCACTTCTTTTAGGCCTTTCCATGGGCCTCCCTGTGCTCCTCTTATTTTCTGGAAGATGCATTTCCTCCTCCTGCGCCACATCGTTTTGATCCCGCTCTTCCTCTATGAGGTCAAACCCCGAGTCCACGCCCGTTCCCCGCCCATCAGCCCGAGCAGCACCAGCGTCAGCCTTCTGTCCCGAGCCCGCCGTGTGGTAACGCCGGACGTGATTCTTCAAGCTCACGTTGTGATTGAAGCATTTATCGCAGACCTGACACTTGTAGGGTCTCTCCCCTGTGTGCAGGCGCATATGGGATTTCAGGTGGTTCCCTTGGCTGAAGCTCTTCTGGCACACCGAACAATTATACGGCTTTGCTCCTGTGTGCACCGATGCATGTCTGTGGAGAGCCTGACGTCGGCTAAAGTCTTTCAAACAGATGTGGCATTGTAACAGCTTGGGGCCTCTGTGAACTTTCATGTGGACTCTGCGCTTCTTATGTGTGGCAAATGTCTGTAAACAGTCTGGACATTTGTAAGGCTTTCTTTGGGTTTGGTGCATTTGCTCATGGGCGAGTTTGTCCACCTTTGTTTTGAACGTAGCACGGCAGTACTTGCACTGATGCTCATAGTTTTCATTGTGAACCCTGTTATGAGAATTTAGAGCAGTCTCACTAACACACCTCTTGCCACAAACATTGCAGGAGTAGGGCTTCATTTTGTGTTCGCACGTGTGAGGCTTTCGTTCATGGAAAAACCGTCCACAGTCTGTGCAGAGGCAACTATAATCATCGTGTTCAGATGCACTTTCCTCATCAGACCTATTATACAGCTCACCAGGCAGCAAACGCTCCTCTGTTGGACTCCAGTCTGAGTCCGAGTCTGAGTCCGAGTCCGTGTGGTTATCATCAGATTCCTCCGTTTCATCCACGCCATCGCTGCCCTCCTCATCAGTATTCGTGATGATCCCGGAGGTAGTTGTCAAGCTGCTGTGACTGTCGTGTGTTGATTCCAACTGTGAAAAATACAGCAAACAAGAGTTTTAAAAAATGCAACCATCTCTTTTTTGAAACTGAGTTTCCATAATATACCATTTTGAACAAGCGAACTGTTGAGCAGGCGCCAATGCTTGGCTATTTTTGATTTGTAGCAATGAAAGGGGTGGGGGCTTCCACAAAAAAAAGCACAAACTAAAAATATAAATTAAAATAAGAAAGCAAAAAGCTATAGCAACAAGTTATAAATCATTTAAAATGTAATTAATAGAAGTATAAAGAAAAGCAATAGATCAAATTTAATGGCAACACATTTCAGCAAAGTTGAAAGAGGCAAAAAAAAATTAAAAAAGGGGAGAAGTTGCAGAAAGTCCTCCAATTAGTCATGAGAAAAAGACAGTACACGCTCTTTCAGTTCCAAGGTTTTACATATCAGGACATAGGAAAAACAAAATCCTTCTTAGTGGGTAAAATTACCTAAATATAATTTGTTGGTCTGGAGCATTCAGATGACAAGGAAACACAACCGCAGGACCTGGGCGCCATGCAGTGCCTGAATCAACCATGAACTCTCCTGTATAGAGTCAACGTGAGGTCATCTGTCTGACAGCTAAAGCTGCGATGAAACTGCGTGGTGCAACACGCCACGATCCCAAGCACAGCAGCAAAGCTACAGGAGAACGGCGGAAAAAGAAAAGCACAAAGGTGTTGCAATGGCCCAGTCAAAGCTCGGACCTCAACCTGACTGAAAAGCAGTGGTGGGAACATAACAGAGCTGTGCATAAACAAATCCCTGTGATAGGTTCAGATAATTTTATAAAAGCAAGGACACAAACGCACAACTCTTATTTTACTTGCAACGGAAGCCGTCCTCACAACACAAAGGAAGAATCTTCCCCGAGCCGCTGCCTCCCGCAGCCTTTATTCACACATGCATACAATAAAAATCACGTGAGGCCACAAACCTCCAGTTACAACATACAGTCAGCAACATTCCAACATTCGTTTACCATGTATGGGTGTGCTTACGTGTATGTGCATGGCGTACGTGTGCGCGTTTGTGTACCTGTGCACGCCTGTGTCTGTGTGCTGTGGGGGATGTGTGTGTGTGTGTGATTGCAGTTCCTTCGAAAGCTCCTTTAAAAGTTTCACAAGCATACCCATCAGAATAAAGGAAACCACAGTAATATATATAGTCACAACTAATGAAAACATTAGATATGATAACTCACAGGAAGCCATCATAAAAGTTCCTATAATAATTCCAACACCCCACAAACCTCAATTTAAAAAGATCCCTCTACAACAATGTGAGGGACTGATAGTCAAAGTTGGTTCTACAAGCTGGTAGTGCACAGGACGCTCTCTGTAGTTCCCACAGGACTGCATATGGTGCAGTACATCCTGCTACTGAGGACTCACCTCTAAAGTTACTTCAGCGCATCCCACAGCTTTGGGGTCACTGGCACCGGCTAGATTTTTCCACTGCTTTCTGTAGTCACACTGAACGCACCGCTGGTTCACGATGATGAGCACCCCACGGGTGCTCTTCCTCGTCTTTACGGCAGAACTGCAGAAGGGGCACTTGGAGCTAAACAACCGGAGGAGCTGATTTTTATTCACAATATACCTCCCTTTCACCCGAAGAAGTGCGGCTCTAAAAAGCAGATACAAATAAATAAAACAATACTTTGAGACACAAATCTTAAGCACTAGTCTGGTGTATTCAAACATAACTGTTAGTTTAACTTACTTTTCCCGAATCATGTCAATGTTCTGAATGTTTTGTACCATCTCACCACAGTGAGACGGGAGAGGATCTGAAACATCACGTGGCTCTGGGGGTCCTGGGGCATCTGCAAATGTAAGCTTATTAAAAACAAAGGAAATCCTGACTTCATGTAGAGCTCCTGAGAGACATCGAATTTCTTACCAACTGAGGGGAGAGAGTCTTCTTTATAGGACACCGGAATTTGACGTGCTTCCAGCTGATCACTCGGGGGAGCCACTTGTGTGGTTTCTGCAGGCTCCTACACAAATAATAATCCACAAAGTTGTGTGTCCATTGGGAAATGCCTTCCATTATCACATGACTTACTGTAAATCCATTTAATATACATTTCTGGCAAGCAAATGAATGCAGGGTGGGGGAGCAGGGGGTGGACTTTCGTATTTACACTGAGAAGGACTTTTTTACATAAATGAGTGCAAGCGTGCACGATGGGATAACACGCAACAGGTTGCTCGAGGTGCTCATTGCGCAGCATCAGCAGCATAACAAGGTTAGATTTGAATAACTGGCACCAGTTATTACAACATCTTTAGAAAAGAAAAGTGCACGCACTGCAGAACCAGTCGAAATGTGGGGCATTGTCTCAAGATGTAGGACAGGGGACGGGATTTGTAGCTAAACACCTTCGACATGAGCCGTGTAGCTCTGACCCGTGTTCGCTGGTTTGGGTGCAGCTGCAGACTCACCGCAGGCTCCTCGGGCTCCGCTTTGACGCACAGCGAGGGGACAGCGCCGGGCTGCAGCTGGACGGTGCCGGTCACAAAGCACTCCTCCGGGAAGTGCTTACCGCATATGGCGAGATCAGTCCAGGACGATTCTTTAAGTCGCTGCCCGTTAACTTCGAAAAGAAACTGGACCCACTCCAGTCTCCTCTCTGGGTCCTCTGGTAAACCGAACCGCTGCACATTGTGTCGCCACGAATCACAACCGACGACGGAGCACATGCTGGGCTGCAAATGCACCCTGTTGTGTCACTTAGTGTATAACCGGGAAAAGCATGCTTTTGCCCGGAGTGTTGAACTATGAGCCGCTCCCGTTCAATCGCTGCTGGCGGATGTTGAAGGGGGCGGAGTTTGCGCTTTCTTTTTCTGTGGTGTTACGTAAGTGGGCGTCCTCCGTGGTGTGTTAGCGCCCCCTTCTGTCCTCTCCGTGCCCATGCACCGTTTAGTTAGGACAGTGGTTGATTTTATTAACAAGCAAGAGAAATGGTGTAAAAAATAATCTACCAAGTCAAACATCTGGAGCTACCTGTTGAGGTGACCCAAATGAGGGAGCAGGTGAAAGCAGTTAACTGCTTATCCAACTTGAGCCTACTTCAGCTGTCATACCTTCAGCCAGTTTAGAATAAGCAGTGGACATAACAAAGCTGTCTTTGGATTGTAGGAGAAGGTTGGATGAAACCTGTGCAGGCACAGGAAGAAATGCTCCAAACGCGAGGTTCAAGCCAGTAAACAGGGTTATTACTCAAACTAGGCATGAAAGGCCATTTCAGAAATGAAAGCTAGACAACTGAAAACTTAGAAAGCTGTCTAAAATGTGATGTGGCATGGGGGAAAGCCGACCAAAGACAGAAACTGAGAACAAAAACAGCCACGAACAACTTCCAATATTCCCAATGTTTGCTTTCTTAAATTTACTGCCTGCAACTATCTCTCCAAACTACAGTGCTTAACACATTTATTAGGACACCAGCCGTACAAACAAGAAAGTGCAAATGTTTCATAAATCTGTCAAAAAAGTTTCTCCATTTTTGCCCACAACGAACTTCCCTCTCATCTTTAAACTCTCTCAGCTCAGAAATCATTTGAATTAAATATTAATAAAGCAACCTGCTGCAGACTCTTCAGTGAACAGTTATCTGTAAAGTCAGTCCAGTGGGGATTCTTTAAAGCGGTTTGTTGACTGTAGCCAGAAACTGGATCCATGCTCTGGGTGCGCGCTGCACTGCGATGCCAAAACTCACAACAGAGCACAATTTCAATTTTACTCCTCGAACCCCTTTTGTTAAAAAAATAAAACTAAAAATAAAATATTTACACTAGAATGCCGACGGGATTTGTAGTTTTTACACCTCGGCAATCTGTTGCCGTAGCAGCCAGAGCTTGTGGGCGGGGTTTTATGGCGAGTTCGAATGATTTGTTTACAGGCGTACACCGGCAATAGGAATGCACGGATTCACTGTTTCCTTCATAACTGCCCCAATTCTTCATTGCATAGATTTAACAAGGGGCTGGAAACATACCATTTGAATCATATTAACATGATAGCTGCCTAACTGTTGATACAAGGCAGGATGGATCCATATTTTCATATTGTTTACACCAAATTCTGACTTTATGAGCCAAATGTTGCAGCAGAGATCGAGGCTCGTTGGGCCAGGCAATGTTTTTCCAGTCTTCTGTTGTCCAGTTTTGGTGAGCCTGTGTGAACTGCAGCCTCAGTTTTCTGTTCTTGGTTGACATCAAGCGGCACCTGGTGTGGTCTTCTGCTGCTGTAGCCCACCTGCTTAAGGTGTGGTGTGTTATGTGCTCAGAGATGCTCTACTGCATACCTTTGTTGTAATGATCTGAGCTATTGTTGCCTTCCTTTCAGCTCAAAGCAGTCTGACCATTCCCCTCTGACCTCTGACATCAACGAGACATTTTCACTCAGAGAACTGCCTCTTGTGGGATATTTCCTCTTGTTCAGATCATTCTCTGTAAACTCTAGAGATGGTAGAGCAGGGAAAAAAAACCATGCCATGAAGCAGGTATTACTATAATTAATGTTATTATCTCAAAAGGAAAATAAATATAGGTTCTGTGGCGAACAGAATAAAATGTGCCTACTATTTGTGATTAAAGAAAAACACACACATACAGAGTGCAGAGCGCACAGAATGGCTCTAATTTAGCTTGGCACTTTTATTTCTTTATGTATTTATTTGACTCTTGTAAAGTTAGTTCAGTCCATTGGAAAATAAATGTATTTTAAGAGCAGATATGCAGATCTGTGACATGCCATCAGGTGGCACTGTTCAGCTTCAAGTGTCCTTACCTCAGCACACGAGAAACTTAATGTGCCATAAGTATTAACTGCCATAAGTATTCATTCGTCTGCCTTCACAAGCAAATGAACTTGAGTGACATCCCATTCTTAATCAGGAGGGTTTGATGTGATGTCAGCCTACCCTTTGCAGCTATAACAAAGCTTCCCACAAGGTTCAGGATTATGTTTATGGGAATTTTTGATCATTCTTCCAGAGATCCATTTGTGAGGTCAGACACTGATGTTGGACAAGAGATGTTTGGCGACTGCCAAACCCGGACACTGCCTGATGGAGAAGTGTGATTCATCACCCCAGAAAACACGTCTCCAGTGCTCGAGAGTCCAGTGGCAGCGTGCTTTGCGCCACTGCAGCCGATACTTTGCATTGTGCTTGGTGATGTAATGGTTGGAAACCCCTTCCATGAAGCTCTCTGTGCACGGTTCTTGAGCTAATCTGAAGGCCACATGATGTTTGGAGGTCTGTAGTGACTGACTCTGCAGAAAGTTGGCGACCTCTGTGCACTATGCACTCATTTTATGTCTTTTATTCCACTTTGTGATTCATTGAGCTCCTGAGAGCAACCCATTCTTTCACAAATGTAGAAGCCGTCTGCATGCCTAGGTGTTTGCTTGGTGCTCACACCTGTGGCCATGGAAGTGATCAGAACATCCGAATTCAATCATTTCGATGGGTGAAAGAATACTTTATAATATGGTGTATCACAAGAGTTTACTTTAAGAAACACATCTGTTTAAAGATGTAGCTTCAGATTTTAGGTTTATTCCATATATTACTTTGCATAACTATAAAATCTGTCCTATAACCATATAACTGTGGGTAAATGGGTAAATAACCTATTCACAAGCATAAAATGCCATAGCAGTGGCCTCCATTAGATGCTGAGGTACTTTTTCATTCGGACACTGCCTTTACGTTCTAAATAAGTCGACTTCCTGACCAGCTGAAAGGCTGAATTACATCTGCTAATGGTGATTAGTCCCCCACATGGACGTGCAGCTGAAATATGGGCACGGAGGTCACTTCAGTGGCCCCTGAACAAGCGGGAATGACACCCACAACTTGTGCAGCAGGTGGTTGCTCTCCTGCCTCCCCCTTGACAAGACACACGTATTCCCCATGTCCAAAAACATATTAAGACTTTTATGGCAAGACAGGGGGAAAAAAGCAAGATGGGGATTGGTGGGTTTACTCTCCCGCTGGGTGTAAGGCCCTCAGCTTCCTGGGTAATTGAAAAATGATTTCAATGTGTCAGCTAATGAGTACAGCATATCTCTGCCCCGAGGAGGCCAGTCAATCAATCTCTCATCAGGCTGCCTCAACAGTAATTTGTGTTTGTTGATATGTTTCCGCATGCATTTGATGTGTATATAGCAGATGCTGTTTTTGCGTTGTGTGTATTAATGTGTTAGATTCGAGCCACATGAATCAAGGAGAGTCTGGTTTCCTCCTCTTTCCTGCCTCGTTTTGAGATCCATTTTCAGCAGCAGGATATTTGCTGAATGTGCTGAAACTTCAAAAGCCCGTGCTCGCTAGGAATGCGCCATTAAACTGTAAACATCAGGACAGGGTAATAAACCTACACACACACACACACATACACACAGTGTGAGAAGATCATTTCCACGGTTTACAAAACAGCAGGCCCAGTTTTTTTCATGGCTATTGAGATTCAACGTGAAGTTCCCATGTGACCGTGCCAAAGAAAAGAGGCAAAACTGATCCAAAAAGTGTAGAAAATGTAATTTTCTTGGGTGATTGAGCACAAAAAAACGTTCACCCTTGAATCACATTTACATTCTGTCCTCCTCCATCACACCAGTTCTGGGAAAAAGAGAGCGAGTCGCAGTCGAAACATGTCAGCTGCCTTTCACATTTACGGAGGAATGTTGGCCGCTCTTCACAATGTTGTCAGTCAGTACGCCAGATAAGAGCTCTCAGTTCATAAATAAGATTGATGGCACCACATACCACCAGTTCCTGCTCTGTGTTTTCCCATACAAGCTTCTCTGTCAAAAGCATCTGCGCTATCTCACCAGCTCATATCCTCTCTGTCCAAGTCCAGGCGTGTTTAGGTGTTTTAACATGTTCCTCAGCCACTCATGATATGCTCTGACTTCAGCTGCTCAGTCGTGCTAGAGTTTAATAATAGTTTGTTTTGGGGGTACGGGTTAAGAGATAATTCTATAAGAACATAAATAGTGCCGCAGATTGTATCTCAGTCTTTCTGTTGAAAATATTCAGGTGCTAGGTTGAGAAAATGCCCGGTTATTGTCTCAGCTTTCTTGCAGTTTTCACAGCTTTCTCCTTGAAAAGTGAACTGAACATTGTCAAGGACTCCTTTAAGGATGTTGTGTCAGTATTTTAAGCCAACTCAGGTCTGTTTGTCTAAAAGGAAGTGTCGTCTCACGTTAAAACACAGCTTTTCTATTGTACTTTGATTTTTTTTTTTTTTTATGCTGATGCCTGGAGGCATTCATTTCTAAAAATAAGTTCCCAAAGCACTTTTGACTACAAACAAAACACATGTTCTTCTAATGGCTTTGTTTAACCCAAAGCCAATGCTATATAGCCTTTATAAAGGCTTCCTTAACACACAATGACACTGCTTTATTTTATAAATACAATACAGCACAATGGATTCACTCTCAAAAAATAAAAATTAAAAGCCCTTTAAAAATATATTTTTTTTAACTAGTATTTTGTGTTATACAGTGTTGATTCACAGCAGCAGTGGTCTTCAGGTGTTTTATATTGTAAGGTAAAATCCTATATTGTTTGAAAGAAAACCCAGCAGTCAGGTGATCCCCTAGGAGCAGCACTTGATAGTGGGAAGGAAGAACTCCCTTTTAGCAGGAAGTACCCCAGGTTGGGGCAGCCATCTGTTGAATAGGGGTTGAAGGGAAAGCGGAAAGAGGAGCATAGAAAGACAAAACCCAGAGGAGAGAGAGAGGACACATTTTATTGGCATATTTATTGGCTCTTCAGCATGCGGGGGTAGAAGAGAGGTGATCGGAAAAGTAGCGCTCGGTACAGCATGGGAAGTCCCGCAGTTGCCCGAGCCTATAAGAGTATAACCAGTGGCAGTGGAGACAGTAGAGACAGTGTCTGTCTCCTGAATCTAAGAGCTGGTTTCAACAGGAAAAGAGCCTGATAGCTGATGGCTCTACCACCCATTCTATTTCTGAGCAATAGTCATGGTCCTGGTGTTTGCATGTTTAATGGGCCTTTGTAGTTTAGTTTATTTGCCTTTGTGATCACTGGTTCTATTTTATGTTTTATTGTTTCATGTAATCATTGCTGTGTTAGTTTCTTCCTAGTTAATTCTAGGTTTGTTTATCGAATATATTTTTTCCTCTGTTCTCCATTAGTATACTTAGTTGAGTTAGGTCAACAGCTTAACTAAGTATACTTAAGTTGCATCTGGCGTCCAACCCTGCACACAGCGAACCCTGACAGCAAGGTTAAAGTGGAAGAAAATTAAACGATTAAACTTGATTGGCAGGTTAATGGATAATACTGTGCAATGAGTTAGATTTTCAAGGATTATTCAAAGGTTGCGTGATGCAATTTAGTGAAGGCTAAATTGATTGGTTTGCAGGACTGTAGTTAGGTTTACAGTGACCACTAGGCTGGACTGGTGCAGAGCAGGATGTGGTGTTCATGGTCAGTGTTGGCAGACATCAATTTATATTTAAGGTGATGATGATGATTAGATCGACTCACCAAATTCTACCAGCTTTATACTGTCTAAGGGTTGGAAGTCAGCCATGTGTGTATTCTTATATCTTGTTGGCTTTAGTTGGTTATTTAAGAATACGGTTCATGAAGCAAACTGAAAAACGGAATGAATTTTTTTCTGGTTCCACTGTCCTTCGACTTTAGATGGGCACACTTGTGGATTTGGTTTTCAAAGTTGGCAGCGAGGTTGCTCCAAGCCGTGTCCGAAAACTTGAAACAGCCCTTTAAGGCAGTCTCCTGTTTCTTATAGTAATCCCACACTGACTCGGTGATGTCGAGATCAGGGCTCCGTGTGGGTCGTCGTGCCGTTCGTTACAGGATTCTTCGCTCCTCTCGTCTCTGAAGAAAACTCTTTATGACTTTGGCTGTATGTGAATGAATTCAGGACCACAGAGATGCTTCTTTGATTGTATTTCCTGATAAAGATTTATGTACCAGAATCTTAAGATCCAACTAAGTGTCTGGTGCATGACACTTTTGAACAATAGCGCATGCTTGAAAGCCGAATATGAAACATTTAGAAACACCAGGTGACTAAAGCAGGCGTCTGCTAGAACTGTGGTTATGTGTTTTGGTACCAAACCGTGCAAGGACGACTGCTGAAACATATGAAAGGACACTGATGACACCATAACATTCATTGTCCTTGCCGCTGTCATTCTCATTGTTCTGCTGCATTGTGAAAACCCAATGTCGGAGCTCCAGCCGCCCCAAACTGGTACAAGTCAATATTTGTGGCTCAGTCGCGCGGGGTTCTGTGTGTGTTCATGTATGTGTGTGTGTGTGACCTATTTGGAAATAGACACCATATAACAGAGCTCTCCATTCTCTCATCATCATATCCAACAGCCTGTCCCAGAACAGCTCATAGACACCTCTGGGCGTAAGGTATTTCCAAGACATTAAAAGCACGCAGGTCTGTGATGCACGTTTGCAAAGGTGCACAAGAATTTTCAAATGGCATTAGCAGCTAAGCTGGGAGAAACCTGCCTTTGTCACGTATAGGGTTACGTGTCCTTATGAGAATGTAATCTATGCCAAACATGCTCTCCATGGCAAGAGGAGAACAAGAGAGCAGGCCACCCGAGAAAGTTGAACCCAAAAGAATGCAGCTCTGGTATTCATTAATGAAGAGCACTCGTCTCCGTGATGGAACGAGGGGGCAGGAATGAGGAGATGGTGTAACAATGGAGAGCAGATGCACCAGAAAAACAAGTGTGCCGGAATTACCTGGGCACTTATCGTATGAAATAACAATTCACAAGTCAGAGTTGGTAAATTATATTAGAATATTTTATTGCTTTATGAAATGTTGCATGAATTCAACAGTAAAAACCTTCATATTGTTTCGAGTTCACAGAAATGTCTGTTTGAAGTCAACACTTGGTTGGTTGTGTACAGCTTGACAAGACCGTGATTGTCGGCACATAACTTACAACAAACATACATACATAAACTCTTTGGCGTCCTGCTCAAAGCACTATTATATCTAAAATAACAAACATCTGTATAAAATATATAATAACAATAATAATTATAATAATAATAATAATTAACCTGTTAGTTCAAAGCTCACAGTAAACAAAAAACAAAACGAAAAAAAAAAAACCCCAAAAAAAAACACCACCACGGCATTTTCAACTTTTGCCCCTAAATGGTGGCCAAACCAGCTGGATCACCACATGGGGACACACACTCTCAAACTGTAATCACACATGCAAACATACTATGAGAAAAAGAGCATGAGAAACAAAGACACGATGAAACACCACGATGCTGCACCCTCCCAAAATTACAAGCTCGCAGCACCTGGTCTGTGCCGGTATATGCATTTATATATTACACAGCTCCCTCTTGGCGCACCTCTAAACCTCTGTAGATCCAGCTACTCGGGGCTTAAGACATATGAAGAGCAGGAGCGCTAAAATCAGCAGTGTTATCATCTTAAATTAATCGACAAAGGGGAGTCTTCCGTAGAGATAATATCTATCTGATGGGAAGACAGATTATTCTGATTACATCCATGTTTTGTGGTTTTTTTTTGTTTTTTTTTGATTTTGGAGTATGCAGGTCACAAAGATAACCTCTTTCTGAATGTTTTTCTAGAAGAGCTTAAGGCTTAAGTTAATATTTGGGGAATGTGGAAACCAGATAAGATTAATATGTAGCTTCTTAATTCATTGGATTGGGAAAGGAAATTATAGGGACTATACAAGGGGGAAAGCAGCATTCATATATATTTATATATATATATATATATATATTTTATTTATAAATACTTTGGCATACACCTTCTGAGAACATGTTGCCCTATTACAATCCAAAATACTGTCCAAGTACCTCAGAAGATTCCTCTTTGCTCACTCCGCCAGGCAGACTGCCTGCAGCTGTCCAGCCGAGTGAGAGAGAGTAAGTCGGAGCACAGCTCTGTCTCTAAAATGTGAACAGTCCCCCCCCCCCCCCCTCCCTC
>VUQK01001496.1:0-11820 GCA_015106715.1 Bujurquina vittata | reverse complement strand
TTATTTTTTCCTATCAGCCTTAGCTGTAATTAGACTTTCCACATTATAACCAGTAGAAATGTATCAAACAGGTTAGCCTGTTTGACTTAAAAACAAGAGTATTTTAACTGAGTTTATATATTCCAAATTTATCTGGAAGAGAAAATTAAGAAAAATGTTGGGAGTATTTCAGATATTTCTGGTTGTTTTTGTCCAAATACAGTTATAATTTTCCAAGTATAAATGTTATAATAACCCAGAATAGCATCAGGCATTCATAACTGTACCTTTTAACTGCTGCAATGTTCAAATAAGCCCTTTGTAGGGACAAAAAGTTAAAGCAATCATAGTTACTTAAGTACGTGACATATAATTTATAATATTATTCCCCGAGTTGCTGTCTTGTGTTAGGATTTCTGCAGCACCATGCATTAATTACAGGCATTACCTCACTCCCATCTTACAGTCCATCACACATGGGTAGTCAAACTCAGCCAGCAGATCCTCCATCTGGTTGTATTTCTGGCCGTCTTTTTCCACGTCTCCATGGTAACCAGGGACATAGGGACGAAGCACGTCCTTCATCAGGAGGGACAAACAGCGCTGCTCACATTCACAGTGTTTCTAAAAGATATCATTAAGAAATCATCATTTTATGCTCTCTGCTGCAGCTGATTCAGTATGAGATAAATGTGGGAGCCTTTTAAAGCCAGAGTGGATTTTAAGCAGATTTCTGGGCAGTGCTGGGAAGTATTTAGGAGGTGCTAAAAGGTTTCTTACTTTTAATATGCGACCATTTGCTCCTGCCTTGAAACTCCCTGTGAAAAGACAGAAATTTGCTGTGAAGCACATCTGGAATGAGCGAGAGTGGAAGTTGTGAACTTTTTACAAGTGAATAGGCAACATGATGATCTGCACGTTTTAATTTTTATTTCGCCAAACCACCAATACCCAACACACCAGTTCAAAGAAGATGTCTACAGATGTTTCCAATAGCGACAGAGCGTAATTAAGTCCCACTCACACTGAAGGGGAAAACAATTATTGGCTTTGTGAAGTTGCCTCTCTTTCATTTTTTTTTCTTTCTAGTAGAAAAAAAAAAGAAAAGTCCCCAAAAGCTGCAGTGTAGAGGGATGCAAATTACCAAACAAAGATCTTTAACCTTTAATGAGAACAGAAAATGGAAATGGGAACGCTGAGAATGAGAATCTTGCAGCCTACCAGTGCAGCAATGATTTTGCCAAATGTCAGTTTTAGGCTGACACAATTAGCAGCACAAATGTTGCCAGCTACATGCATTTTGTTACGGTTTTAGCCTTCAGATGTTTACTGTGTGGCCAAATGTTTTCCCCTTCACCGACCGTAGTTTTAGGAATGACACGTTGCGCTCGATCTCTATTCCCAAGCATTCCCACAGACTGTCCCCCTGAGGGCCCCGACCACAAAGACCTGGCTCCAACAAAGACAACAACAAAGTAAAACTCCATCTGAGACCACCACTAAGACAAAAAAGCCTTTGGCCAGCTGACCCCCAACAAGCTTGTAAATACAATACTGTGTGAAAGACAATCCCAAAAATAAAAACTAAAAGAAACCAATTGTTTTTATTCTTTTTTTACAATACCCTGATTGGTCCTGTCATATTGAATACAAACAAACAGCATGACTGATACAAGTTGTACTCTAGAAGTGGCCACAACACTGATGCCATGTGCTCAAATTGACAAGCCCCAGACGAGCTCCCTGTTTGCTGTGCTCCCTTAGCTCTATGCTTTTATCCAGAGAAGCCTCTGCTGTGTGAAGTCTTATTCTGTTGAAGCATGTAATAGATGTAGGTGTGTGTCCCACCTACCTGCGTGCCCTGCCAGCTGAATCCACGGATATTTTTTCTTGAAGGACATGACAATCGGCGACCAGTGGACCATGTTTTTAATCTTTTTCCAAGACTTGTGCTGCAAACACAAACATGCACATTGCTTGTTATTATTCACATTGATGCTCCTTGAAAGCGTGCGCTGTCAAATGAGGAATTCAGCCATAAGCTCTGCCACAAACTACTCATCTACTGTAAAGCTGCCTGCCTAAGTTCTTTATTTTAGTTAAGATATTCATGGTCACTAGCCTGGGGCCTTTAAATCGAACTGTGATGTTTGTAAAGTGAATGAGAGTAATATTAATATTTGTTCTTCCGCTTATGCAGCTTTTGAAAAACATCAACTTCAGTCTCCAAACTGTTTGATCAACTCTCAAGAAGCAGAGGGCCTGAGGTTCTCCTCTGAACCTTTCAGCGATCCAGTGATTAATGACAATGAGAAAAACAACACACACACACACACATGGGTATCCCTGACCCTGGGGGAGCTGTTCTCCCACACTCACTATCATTTTTTCTTTTTCTTTTTTTAACTGGACTGTTTTAGAACATTTTATCTAAACTCTGGAGGATTGAGCTGGGGTTTCCCCTAGTAACACACACATAAATACACAGTGTTTCTCCAAAGGCTCTCCCTGTCCCTGGCAAGGACACATTGAACTGCGGGACTCCTGCCACACACACACACACACACACACACACACACACACACACACACACACACACACACACACACACACACACACTCATTCACAAATTGAGGCATCCTGTCTCTGCCACACACACACACACACACACACACACACACACAGCTTTTTCAACAAATTTTTTTTCTCTGATTCATTTTCATCTCTCCCTTTCTCTAGCTCTTGACCTTTATAATAAAAAAAGGCTTTGTGTCAAGAGCAGTGCTGAGGCCAAATAGGGCAAATTGCAAAACATACTTCAAGAAATCAGAATAAATGAACTACTTTATCAGCTAAATCCTTTGAATACATTTAGGCATACATCCCATAATTGTCCTGTTACAGTCAAATAGATGTGCTAAAATTGATGCATGTTGCACTTCACTGAAACGACAGCAAGTCAAACTCTCGCTGAGTACAATCTTTTATGCCTGCAGCATTACATCAGATGGAAAAATTCCACGTCTTGTTCTGTGGGTTCAAACAATGCTTGGCTGTACCGCACTGAGAGAGTAACAAGCAGACAGCAGCAGAGAAAATAAGAAAAATCCAAAGGTTTTTATGGCATCTATTCAAACACAGAAGAAACAGCCTATTCTAAAATCAATAATCCTCTCAAATAAGATGCTTTGTATTAAGCATTAACACAAAAAAAGAGAAAATATTTCAGCATTTAAGATGTGCTCTCTCACATGAGAGAATTCAAGCGAGTCTGCGAACATGAGGGGAAATAATCTTGTGTCAACAAATAACTTGAGCAGAGAAGAAGAGAGGCAAGAGGAGAAGTAAGGGGAAGGATAAGATAAGAGAGAAGAGGACCATAGAAGGAGATATATAACCCCATGTCACATAATCTGGACCCGATGAAAATTCATCAGCTGATTGCATGACTATCTATGGTTAGACATACGGACACACACAGCTTCAGGCACACACACTTTCTCCCACTCTCCCGGTCTTACTGTCCGAAGCAGTGACGAGTCACATGATGGATTTTTCTCTGCACCAGTGGAGGATCAAGAAAAAGAAATAACCTCCCACTAAAAGTAAAACACAGATTCACATGTGTGCAGGTCAGCTGAAATAGATCTCAGAGGACAGCAGCACTTCAGTCATCATCAAGACTACGCAACCTTTTGAAACAGAAAGATTGGTAACAAGGTTTGACCATTTTAGAAGCAAGCTGAACTAGTTTACTGAGTAGAAATAAGTGTTTTATGACTCAGATTGCTGTGCACTTTAAGAAAGCCACAGTGTGATTAAAAGCAAGATGATGGCAGCCTAAAGGTGACATTGAACAGAAACCTGCACGTGGGTATGACTAGACTGTCAGCTTTCTCTAGGAAAATAACAAAAAGAACATTAATAATCAGGGACAAAAAAGAAAACCCAAGAGTGGTTGCACTGTGTAGACCACCAGAAAAAGTCAAACAGAATGACTTTCTTTCACACCATGTTCAGCCAGTTAACGAGAGCGCAGCAATATCGGGCTCCAGCTTGGTAAGTAGCAAGGGTCTGCACTTTTCCTGACATCTTTCTACCACGTTGCCCACTGACAGCTGGTATGCGTAAGCTGTAGAGGGTAAGAGGGAGTGAGCGAGAAGGAGAAAGTCTGGACCAACTCGAGTGTGAGTAATAACAGACATGGTAACCGTGTGCAGATATACGAGCTACGACATTTAAATATCATCAGTTGAGAGGAGCGGGAGAAGTGAGGTTTGTATAAATAAAAAAAAGTCTTCAGATATTGCAGTGATACTGCAGGAATATTATTGCTCAATAAAGTCTAAAAGGAGCAGAGCTGTCAAGCATCACTAAACATGAACTAAATCTAGCTGTAAGAGCGTTCTGCCACAAGTCTTGCCTAAAATAAAAGTGGCTGTATAGGTGAGAGTACCTGATGCTTGTTGGTGCGACGGTGGATGATAGCAATAATAACGATGGCTCCAACTGACACAATGACGCTCCACACTGAATACAGCCATGTAGACCACATCATGACCAATCGTGTGTAAGTCAGCTGGAAAAACCGACGAGACAGATTATCCGTCCAGTTCTCCTGCAACACACTAAAACCCGGTGTCTCTCTGCTGAAAAACTGAGCACCTCAGGCTTGCAGACTCCTCGTTCTACCCGTGCCCCCACAAGATGTGCACGTGTGTGTCTGAGTGTGTGTGGGGATAAACACTTGTAGATCATTTGTTTGGCAAAACAGAGGACAACCATAATCTGGACATGCAAATATCCACATAGTCTACAAACTCACAGATGGAGTGTGCGTGATTGGAAGCAAGTCTGGAGGCAAAGTACTGAAAACACGGGGAGGTTAAACGCAAAACAAAACCTGCACACTGGTGTTTGTCTACTTTTATCTGTTACATATGTGTGAACGCGTCATTGCGTAAACCTATGTGTTCGTCTTGAGGATGAGGAAAAGAAAGACTGTGACGGAAGATGCAACTAGGGCTAAAATAAACTAAAGGAAACATCCTAAACACCAGCTCCCACACACTCTGTGCTAAGCTGCTGAAGCTACTGCAATGCACCTTCATCCTGTAACTCAGCACTATTAGGTGCAGCAGAGTGTCACATTTGAATTTTTCATGGCTAGTAAAAACAAGTCATGAGCATGTAAATAAATCTGGACACTCTCTGTGTACGATTAGCTACTGAAACAAAAAATTATCAGTAGGCAGATGAATATCACCTTTTTATAAGCAACTGAGAAAGAACTATTTTACCAAAATATTCTATTTTTAATTAATCAGTTAGCTGTTTAGTTTATAAAATGCCGGAAAACTTCCAGATATCCAACTGTCTGACTGACCATAAAACAATATAAAATTTACAGTCAGTTAAAACATAACATATTGTCCACACAACTGTTTGGCTTTTTTTTTTCAGGACGGATGATTTACATGCTTGATTATCTTCACTGATGATGACTAATTATTTCAGCACGTACTTTAATTATCCTTCCTTTACAGCACACCTGGGTGTGCCTGCAAACTGTCATACATACTTTATAGCTTCATTTTTTTTTTCATACACCATGACAACTTGGAAACTTGGAAACTCCTATGACAACTGTATGTGACCTATCAACACACGGAGCATTCACTTGGTACTGCCAGTGTCTGTATTTTTTGTTGTTGTTGTTTATTTTTGTATTGTGTCTGTGTTTTTCCATACATTGTTTAATGCTGTGCAAACTGTCAATCATCAGACACCCACTGGAAGAAACGAGGAATAAATCATCCAGGATTTATCTGCAAGTAAAAGGCATGCACAGCATTTGCATGTTACCTAAATATAAGAATATAGCGAAGTTGGTAAATTCTACGTGCACTACCTAATTTTTAAATTGTAACCTGTGTCTGACATGATATATTAAGTAATGCTATGTTAGTACTACTGATTACTGTTAGTTTAATGTAACCAGTGAGCATGTCTTGAAAGTTCTGGCAGTACATGTGTTAATGACACCCCCGTGTGACATGTTACTACATGTTGCTCCCGTGTTCGCTCTCGCCCTACATTTCAGGTCTGTCTAAAAATAAGCTTATCCAAAGATAAGTGGCCACATAGATGTGCTTTTATGAGAGGGATCACCCCCTTTCCAGCACTAGCTGCTTGATGAGCGAGACAGATGATTATCAGGTGCTTTCTGTCTCCTACAACCTGACTGGACAAATGCCTTGCATTAGCTGTCAAACAAAATGTATTTATAAAAACAGCTGCTGTATGTGTCTTTGGTCATTTTAAAGGCTGCTTGGGAGTTTCCAGAGATCTTAAATTTATGGGAATGAGAACTACAGAGACTGAACGTTTTGCTGCGTTACCAGAATACGTTGTGCAGCTGGGCTCCACGACCTACTTAGTGATAGCAAGCCTGGAAATGATGGACTCTGTACCATCATAAAGGTAAGGTTCCCACCAAAAATAGAATAATAAAAGGAGCTCTAAGGGGAAAGTTTAGCTGATACGAACAATTTAATTGTATTCTCAAAATCCCACTATATTCAACCAATATCATGAGTTGAATTACTTGCTTTATAAGCAATTAGTTGATGTTAAATGACTTCTTTAGTTAGCTATAGCTTTTAAATTAGAAATGCATTCCTCAAAGCACGAGGCACAATTAGCCAAAACAAACTGTGCAAATTGCTACATCTGTGTTATTGAACATTTATAGGTTTGTTGTTACCCTGTGGGATTCAAATGCTCCCATGCTTGCATCTGGTTGTTTGGAAAAGTACTTATGTTTGCATTTAATTTGTTAAAAGTTTGCATTTTAAAAAAATAAGGAAAATGAGGATGCGTGTAGCTTGCCAAATGCTACCCTCCCTGCCCAAAACTTCTCTAAGTCATCTTCCGCCTTTCTCTCGTCTTCTTCTCACCATCTCTCATATCTCCTATCCCCCAGACCAGCTGGATGACAAGGCGAGAGGGAGAACTAGTGAAGTTTCCATTGAGAGAGAGTGAGAGAGAGAGAGAGAGAGAGAGAGAGAGAGGGGAAATGGTAAGCAAAGGAACTTCTTGCAGACAGGAAGTGGGGGGGGTTGCCGCTTGCCTCAGCGACAGTATTTTCCACATCCGCCGCTGACTACAAACAAAAAGAGACCGAAAAAAAATGGCCTTGCCCTCTGTAAACAACAGTATGCACGGACATTTTATTGGTCTCTTGATTATAATGCTGAGAGACTGTGCATCGTGTTTTTCAATGCATACGTGCAGCTACGTTCTTGTGCAAAGCTGCTGTTATACATGCTAGTACTAGAAAATGATTACACGCAATATTAAAATGACTGTTGTCACAGACTACACACACAGATGTGTGGAAATCTGGTATTTTCTTGTTGACCAGGAGAACTAAGGTTACATAAGGCAACCAGATATCACTCATTTGCATGCAGGGAGTACAGAAAGAAAGGTGTAGAATGGTTAAAAAAAGACCTTGGGGGCAAAGGGTGACTATGGGTTACAAATGTGTAACGTGAAGAAGCAGGGGAAACACTGATGCACGCTGATGTTTTCAACGGAGAGGCACTGAGGAAATAACAAGCCTGATATCGCTCACCACAAGGTCCCCTTGCAGATACAAACACTGTAGCTGTCTGAGTCTGCAAACTTTAGAGGCACACAAACACACACATACACCACAATCACACTCACAAAATTAAACTGCAAGGAGTGTGATGCAGGCAAGACAACATGCTTGGAGAGTGCATGATAAATATCTTAGCAACTGAGGCTGGCCAGTGGAACAACAGCTTTGCAAAACAGACAGCTAGACAAAGGCTAGAAAAAGGGACACCTAAAAGGAAAAAAAGGGGTTGATGTTGTTCAGCTGTGTTGTAACTGAATGCTACAGTCAGATAAGGAGACTTATTTCCAAAATGAGGTCAATATGGAACATTAAAGATCTGACTTCAGATCTAGGCTTCACACTGAAACATCTCAAAATGTTTGTTTTTAGGGGGAAGTTTCTCAGTTCGCTTATAAAAACATGGTTAGTATACAAGCATCAAAACTACAAATACGCCTATATGAGGTGTACGCTACATCCCCTTTTCTAATCATGTGTCACAACCGACAGGGGTTCCCCAGGATGCTGGATCCAAAACTGACAATACTCTTTGAGCCCAAATGTCAGCGTAGGCAACAGCACTCTGACCTCTCCTCCATGCCTGGAGCAAATCAAGTCTGCACATGCATGCTCTTTCACTCACACAAAAAGCTCCAAATAAAGAAATGACCGGTGTTTCCCCTCTCAGAGTTAAGCAGGCATTCTGCAGCACACGCTAAACTTACAGACTCTGTCAAATGCGCGCGTGTGCGCACACACACACACACACGCACGCACGCACACACACACACACACACACACATACACACACACACACACACACACACAGTACAGCTGTGAGAGGGAAACTCGGTTTGACGTCACAAGGTTGCTAGGAAACTTGCCGCCGTGGTAGTGAAGATTTTCCATTGCAGTACAAACACTGTGTGTGTGTGTGTGTGCGTGTGTGTGTGTGTTGGTGTTGGTGTGTGTGTGTGTGTGTGTGGGGCTCAGTATGTGTGTGCCGATCAAACTGAGTTACAGTCGTGGACACAAAAATGAATTTTCTTTCAGTGCAGTCCACCACTTAAACATGTTTTGGGTCAGGGTGTTTTTTTACTGGTATTGGGAGTGAGGTTATATTCATGGTTGGATTAACTTGGGATAAACCCGGGATGGTGATGATTAATGTTTCAGTCAGTGTGTGACAGCATCTCAAGGCATGAAGTTAAAATAGGCTTGTGGAAAAAAAAAAGAGTGCGCCGTGTTGCATGAAAAGTGCATTCAACTAGTATCAACCAGCAAAATTTGTAGAGTAGTGTGTATAGAGGGTGTGTCGATTATATTATCTGTGCGTGTATGTGTGTGTTTAAGAGTTTAGAGAGAGCCGTATGGGTGTAGTCTTCGTTCCAAATGACAGCTCTATTTACATAATTGATCTGTTTATTTAATGAGTACACATTTTCAGCTTGTGTAAGATTGTGGTTAGAAATATGATGCATCCAGAGCTTTAGATTGAGTCAACATGCATCATGAGTGACAACACACTGTCTGCATCATTTAAAGTGTAACTTTCATAAGTCCTGCCCCACTTCCGTTCCACTGTAGGTGCTGCTCCACTTAACTTTAGTTTCTTACATCAGGCTTTAAAGAAGCCAAAGCCTGAATGTTTTCTAAAAAATCCAGAAAAAAAAAGCAACTCATTTAAATATTATTTTTGGACAAGTGTGTGTCTCAGCAAACACCACAGACTGGCATTTTCCTATGTTCAGAGGTAATTTTGCAAAATGCAACCTTTAAATATAGCTGTGACTAACCAAAAAAAGCTCAGACTTTTAAGCTTTAAAGTAATACCAAACATGGCAACATGCTGCAGAGTTTATCTGCCATCATACTCTAAGTGTTAAATGTTTTTTAAGGCTGCAACTAATAATGAATATGCTTTACATTTAAAAAAGAAAAACAAGTATACAGAGTATACAGAGTTCAATAAAATTACCCTCCAAATCTTCACTTTTAGAAACAGGAACATTCAAAAGGTCAATGATTGAAAAAGAATGCAAGTCTTTAACTATTACCAAAAACAGCAGGGTATTAAATTCCTGTAGACGTAAAAAAAAAAAGTTCCTTGAACTACAATAGCAAGTTGATGTTTTCATAAAGTCAAGTATTATGATCATTTGAACAGGAGTCTGAATCTATGCCATGATTCTTATTGACACACACAATTCCCCTTTGATGTTATATAACCAAACTGATATTCTCAGTTTGCATTTAAATGCAAGTCTCCTAAGATCCATCTGTATGTGTTTAGCTTTAACCTACACTAATGTGGAAGGTACTTTTACAGAGAAACAAGCAACTGACTGTCACCTGATGTACAGTAAAGGCACGGCAGCGCCGCTGGCGTAAATTTTTTATTCCACAGAACTCAACTGAATTCTTCCACAAAGAAAAATGTGCCGATGCCAATCTGTGGCAGGTGGCCTTTTGTTAGAAGTTAAGTAAAGCTATGACAATGCTGGCAGCGCATACAGTGTGTGTCTTCTAACCTGGGAATGATGCCCACCAGTCAAAAGATCAGCCAAACAGTGTCTATATATGGCTCTGTTCAGATTCCAATCTCTAGCACTTAAGCGTGAACTCCCCTAAAAATGACTTCATATAATCCTAAAGCTAACAGCCACAACTAAGCAGAACCATGTATTAACTAAAATCAAGGTGAATTCACTTAGTAAAGAAAATAAATGCAGTTACATTTGAATACAGAGCACAAACTTTATCTGGGGTTAATCAGTTCAAGGAAAGCAATTGTCTCACACACAAGCTCATTATTTACCAAACGCACATTAAATTTTCCTTTATCATGCACATTTTTAAAAAATCTTTTTGCAATGCAGGTGCTACACTTGGCATCTGTGAATTTCCTGATAGGTCTTCAAATCTTTTACGGTATTAATAACGCCCCAAAACAATATCCGTGCAGTGCCATTCCCTGTGGAAAATGTCAGACAATGTGTACTCTTGCACCAAACTGCCATGAGAAGAAGAACTATGTTTTCCTTAAAGTCAGCTAAAGACAACATGGCTAATATGCAGTACACATTGTACAGCTTTTCCTCTCGTGCCCTTTTTCTCGTCTGTCTCTGCCAGTTTTACTGTCGAGCTCACTTTGTTTTTCTTTCTTTCTTATTCTCACACTATCACTCCTCTTCTCTCTCCCTCTCATCTCTCCTACATACCTCCCACACAAGCAAGCATGCTTTATGTGTTTCTGCATGTTTGCCTCTTGCACATACGCACACCAGGTTTCCTTACTATACTATACGGATCAGGAACTGTGACAAGCTACAGACAAGAACATGAATAACCCACATGTTTATCTGTGCCATAAAGAGCGTGCAAAAGCTTCTGTCTATTTCCCTGTGTGGATAAAACCAAAAACAATGACCGGAAATATGCAAAGAGCAATACAAACACTATTCAAATTCATCAGCCAAATTAACTTAAACAAATAGTTTGGAATGTGAGTCTGCCAGGAGAGCTAGGATATTGGTTGAGGGTTGGGTCATTCATTTAATATGCAAGAAAAATGAATCCATTTGCAAGTGAAAATCTTTGGTCAATCTCCCATCTCACCAATTTCAAGTTGTTATATGGCCATTCAATGAATATTTCAGCAGTTTTCTGTAGCTGTTTCTTCATTAATATTAGCACTTCTTTCTGAAAGCCAGAAAAAAAATATTTTAGCACTTGCTGAGTGCTAAAAAAGAGCCATCTCCGGGACTGGCACACCGTGTAAGAAACATTAAAATCAGTTATACAATCCTTTGTTAAGTCGTGTTTCAAAGCAGAAGTGAGATGGCCTCGTGAACCTTTGCTGGCTACAAATAAAAACACATCCGCCTACCCACCTACACACACACTACATACCCACACAGACCTCAGCCTCCTCTCTGAAATGCATCCAAGTGCAGGAAAAGCCTAAGTGTGTGTGACTGGCAAATTCTCCAGCTTTCCCTTGTTCTAGAACTTTCACTGTCTCTCTCTTCCTTTCACACACGCAAATACAATGATCACCCCCCAAAAAAACACCTACACACACACACACACACACACACACACACACACACACACACACACACACAGGTTAGAGCGCAAAGGTAGCCTTGTTGAATGAGAAAAATTATGCGGGGAGAGAGCGTGCGACAATT
>VUQK01001491.1:10503-30887 GCA_015106715.1 Bujurquina vittata | reverse complement strand
ATATATATATATATATATATATATATATATATATATATATATATATATATATATATATATATATATATATGTGTGTAAAGCACGTACAGTGAAGCAGTCAAGGATCAAACCGCTTTTAACTTGTTTCAAGAATTTTTTTGAAATTTTATCTGTGTGTTCAAATGAGGAAGAAGACAATTGTTTGCCGCTGCATTGTCTGTCCCTTTGTGCCTCTCTGGTGGGTAACGTAAAAGAAGGAGGTCAGCATGAGCAAAGTGAGAATCAAGACCCCAGCTGTGTTCTCATCCAAGCAGGAACTCTTAATCAATACCAAGCAGCCAAAAAAGCCATGCTGAGAATCGTGAGGGTCAGGGTCACAAATATCTAGCCAGTCTTGTGTTCCAAATTGAACACTGGGAATACAGGGGTGCAGAGGGGTCTTTGGGTGCAGACCTATGTGAGTGATGAGACACAATAGAAGGAATTTATTTTATTTCTACCATCTATCTCTCCTGCTATGATTTGGTTTGACTTTTTTTTTTTAGCAAAAAGAAGTTATCAAAGTTTTTATCTTTTACCGTCACTCAGTGCAACTAAAGTCAAACACGGACACAAAGATAAAAAAAATAAAATAAAATTGCACTCAATGCAGCTCTTCCTTCATCCCTTCTTGATGTTGGGTTCTTGGTAAGCACACTGCTCTCCTGCCTGCCATTGGCATTCAGATCACACCTGTGCCAAATGCACTCAGGATAGCTCTCTGAAGGAATCAGCCTGTCTGTCCTTCAGGCTCTCATCAAGTCCGCTTTAATAATGGGATTTCCACACATTACATACAAATTCACCGACCACTAATGTGGGAGAATAATATTTCCAGGAAAAGGTGCACTTCAAACCCAAATTGAATTTAAAACATTTCATTGGCTTTAAAAAGGAGCTCTGGCACATGTAATGCCCAGGAAATAATACTTTGCTCCACTGAGCAGCCAAGCACCGGTCAGAGGATTAAATGATGGGTGCTGCTCTGGATTTGCCACACACTGGGGCAGTCTTAGTTACAGCTCAGACATTAACACTGATTTTAGCAGATCTGCTTACTGTAAATGGGTTGTAGTTGAACCCTGATGGTGCTAATATGCAGAAGCATGCTGGGTCTGGAATTTCTTTTGTTTTTGGCTGCTTGCTCCTCATTTCCTTTGTGTGTTCTGTTCTCTCACTTTTACACAAATATACACACAGTCACATAGACTCTCACACAGTCATTACTGACACATTATTGGATTAAATTTGACAGTGGCTGAATTTCCTTAGTGATCACATTAACACATGGACATTACCTGTGTACAAAGCTCCGTCTGAAGCATCAAATGTGTTGCATTTTAATGAGATAGCCTCGTCTCTCAGTTTGGAAGGAGACACTTCCAGGATAGATGGATGTGAAATGAATCAGCATAGATATTGCTTAATCCAAATGATAAAGCATTTGCCTCTTGTCCAACAGAACAAATATTCAAGAGCAATTTCTTTTCATTTTTGCCGCCTTTCTTTTTAATAATTGTGAACAGTGTCACACACTCAGTTTTCTTCATGAGTAAGTCAGTGTGTTGCTCCATCCAAGCAGGTCCACCAATATAGTCAAAGACATCTGTGGATAATTTAAAAAGCCCAGTTTCACTTCAGATTTAAACATTTTTAAGCCAGTTGAGTCATTCCTGGCTAACTAAAACCAGGTTGTAATCATCTGGAATTGTGCACATAAGCAGCCTGAAACAGGCAGTTGTTGAAAAGATTCATTGCAACAACACTTCTGATACTTTAAAAGTGTAAGTTTACTTACTCATCTTTTATCTTAGAAACAAGGTTCAGATCACAGATACATTTTAAAACGGTGGCTGTAGGTTAGATAATATCAGACTGTTTTACATCCACAGAACCCAAAGGTTCCTATAGCAGAACACTGAACTGTAACATAATGATCAGTTAGTCACTTGAAAGTGGTTTTAACATCATGCAGATCAGTGTGCTACTTTAAATGAGTGGAATCACAGCATGCTTAATAAATTTAGCAACTCAGGATTCTTACCTGACCCATGTGAGATTTCTTTATTTGTAAAAAAAAAACATTTTGCATTTCCTAGATAGAAGAGTAAATGTAAAACGCTGGCATTGCATCTGTATTTTTCATCATTTCAACATTGGCCTTGTTCCAGGACATTCCTGGAAGTACTCGTGTTCCCATTACTGACTAAATTATCACTTATTGGCACTGAAAGTCAGAAAGTTTGTTGAAGAAGTTGGAGATCAAGAAACTGGAGGATTTTATGTACTGTCCACTCAATGTAATAAAATGCCTTTTATGGCTTCACAGTTTGAACAAAACAAATCAAAATAAATCATTATAAATCATGCCAAACTTGTTTATTAAAATCATTTTAAATTCAAAGCAAGTTTGGCAACATTTTTAATTCGTAATTCTATTCATTTATTTTTAAAACCGCTTGTCCTCTTCAGCAGGGTTGTTAAGGAATGGCCATCCCACTGCTAGCTGGTATTGTTCTTCAGATATTCTGCAAACGTTTTACAAAGTCGTCAGCAGCTCTAACGACTTTACATTTGGCCACAATGTGAGAAAAAAGATTGTTTTCTCAAAACAGACAATCGATCACTGGATGTGTCTTTCGGGTTTCTCTATTAAGCTTGACAGTTAGCGCACAGTTGAGGGGGCTATAAACCCGAATTATGGATCCCTCATATAACTTTAAAAGACTTTTTCAGTGGGAATGAGGCTGTGTTTGTATGTGTGTTTGTATCTTGAACTGCTGAGTTCTCGCTCTGTAGCCCGTTACTGGGCTTGACGCTGCTATTCAAAATAATAAAAGGTAAAGTGATCATTTAAAATGCAAGATACAAATAGATAAAATTAAATGATGTAATTACAGCAGTTTCAAGAAAATCAACAAATATTTTTAGACAATTAATAATAGTCATAAAATATTCAAATCACAGTCAGGCTAAAATGTTTTAATTTATTTGCTTGCAATGAAAACTAAAAGCTGTCTTACAAAAAAAAAATGTTTGTCTTGCACTTTGAAGCAAATAAAATACCTTGCAGTGTGATAATACCTTCATACCTGGATTGTCTCGTTGGCCCAGGGTTTGTGTTTGTTCTTCCCTTGTTCTCCTTGTCTTCCCGTGTCTCTGTGTTCCACTCTCTGTGTCTCTGCATCTTTGTCCCTTGTCTCTTGTGTATTCTCTTTCTTGTGTTGCATCAAGTCTGTGTTTGTCTCTTGTTTAGTCGCTTCCTGTTTTATTTTGAAAGTCCTGTGTTCTCTTTGCTTTGTGCTCAGTTTTGCTTCCTCTGTGTCATTAGTCTCATTTGGTCCACCTGTTGTTCCCTGCTGTCTCCACTCGTCCCAGTTACCTTGTGTGTATTTAAGCCCTCAGTTTTCTTCTGCTCGTTGTTGCATTATTGTCTGTGTTCCCTGCCTGGTGTGTGTGTGTGTGCGTGTGCGCGTGCGCGTGCGTGCGTGCGTGTGTGTGCGCGTGCGTGCGCCTCCCCTTTTGATTGCTGAGTGGTTCACATTATGGATTAATGTCTGACCTTGGATTTTGTATATTGGAAATTGTTAAAGGAGATTCAGCATTAAAGCTGCCTTAAAGTTTAAGTTGTGTCTCATGTGTCTTGCATTTGGGCCCACCTCTGCCAGACACACAGCCTAACCATGACATGGATAGCATCCAGAAATGTCAGGACTTCACATTTTGACTTTTTGTCTCGCAGTGGTTTTAAGAATGAGCTGGAGCCTAAGAAAAACAATTCATCATGTTCCTTCATTTGAGATTTCACAGCTCGGGGTGCCAAAAGCAGGCGAGCCCTGGTTGTGCAAGATACCCTTGTCATGGCAAACAGCTTGACAGTGATGACAATGGCCTAAGTCCCATTCATGGTACTGACTAGCTAATCATTACCCTCTCACGAGGCAGTAATTGGATCGATTGCTTATTCAATTGCGAAACTGCTGTTTGATGTCAGTATGCCAGATGAATCGGTCTGCGTATTGTTCTGGACAGATTCAAATTCAGATGAGGAGCCTCCTGGTTCATCGACTGTAAGCATGTCAGGAAACAGTGGAGTCATGGAGGGCTTTATATAGACACATAAGTAACGTGTTCTCCCCTTCAAGTCATTCTGAGTAGTTTGGCAACAGATTTTCGGAACAATTTATGATATTTTGATTTAAAACTGGAAAACATTACAACCTTCAGTGGCAGACTAGAAGCCTTACTGGGACAAAAGTGCAAAAATATTTATCATCACTGACACGGTACTGAAACAAAATGCATGATCTCAAGCAACAACCATGATTGATTATTTCAGTTTCAATGTTCACGTTCACCAGCTTAATAAACTGAGCACCTGTCCATTTGCCATTCAAATCTTTTTTGTTGTAAACCAGTGTAAACCCAGTGCCTAAGTTGGCATCAACACTGGAGTTGAGAATCATGGTCCCAGAATGATTCTGGATGACCTTAAGCTGTGTACACGCTGGAAACGCTGGTCACTTGCAGGCAGCCTTGTCTACAGGGTGATAAGTCAGTCGTGGGTCTTTACTCACTCCCATTTATATTCGTTCACCTGGAAGTTGAGAAAAGTTTATCTTTGGCCCCTAAATGTCACTATCTTTCCATGGTCTCTGGTCACCACATCACTGTGAATCACTTCCAGTGTGTACACAGCTTTACTCCTACCAACATATTCAGAACAACACTAAATTTCATTCATAATTAATAATTTTAGGTCTCACTCTAATCATAATCTTTTTTAAAAAATCTCAACACACGATCCAACTTATTTATTTTTTTCACTGCACGAGTCTGGCAGCAGGTTCATAACATCCAACCCAACCAGACAACTTTGGGTTGGATCTCTATGAAAAAGCATGCACATTCATAAATAAATACAAATAATTTTTCTGATGCCAATCTGTCCTGTTAAGCCTTTGGTGAAATGTCAAAAACAAAATATGAGAGATGCTAACTTTTCATCCAGCACCATCATCAGGTCGGAATTTAAATTCGTCGAGTACCTAAAAAACAAAAGCAGCTCGGCTTTGTGTGGGCTGTGAGATGCCCTTCTTCATGAAACAGTTGTTCGCTCTGTTCAGGCCTTTTATTGGCTATTGTTAAAATCACAACCTGCATTTGCTGCCTTCACATCTAATCTCATTTTGCCTCGACTCCACATTGAAGCAGCGTTTGGTATGAAATGGTATCCATCAGCCTCTGCCACTCTTTCCCCCAAGGTTAACTGCCTTCTTTTGCCCTTGTTTAAAACCTAGCTTAAAGGCTGTGCATGTTTTATGGTATATGCAATTACTAAGTTGAAGCAGTGAAGCTACCAGTTAATCAAACTCATGATTAAGAGTTAAAGTGTAATGACTCATGGTTTGCATTCAGAGGTGAACCACGCTGTCAAAACTTGACAGGTCAGCCTGGTCATCTTTAGTCTTTTCCATGTGAAGGTGTTTAAAATTGAATGGGAAATATCAAACTGTAATATTACATCAGTCAACATCTCATCAAAGTTGGGAAAGAAGTGTAGTTCAGAGGGTGCGCTCTCTTGAGCTTTGATTTGATTTCACTCTTAGAGACCAGATACTTTTCTCTAGCTTTCAAAGTGTGCGAGGAAATAAGTGTCAAAAGAAGGTTTGTGCAAACGTATTTTTCCGATTCAAAAACTTAATTTTGTCCATTATTCTTGCACTCAGGAATTCTGTTTCCCGTTACACATCTGTCCAATGACAGTTGCACAATGCAAACAGTGTGGTCTGTCCGTGTATGCTGTCCTGGGGCAAGGGCTCAGTTCAGTTCAGGACAGTGCTGCCTTGTTCCTCTCACATTACTGTGCTTAGTTACAAAACAAGCTGATGGCATGGCTTTCATCAGGGTCAAACACTGTTGTCCATCTCTATATATCAAATTCCATGTTGGCTGCAGAGAACTATGATTTAGCTTCATAATAACTTAGTGCTGGTGAAGAGCAGGTACAGTACAAGGCACTTTTCCAAAAATGCTTAACGGTCAGTGACTATCAGGTGATGGCTTTGACTTTGTGCCATGTTGTCTTATTGTATGGACCTGCCTCACTTCCATTAACAGATGCACAGATATTGTGAGACTAATAATTTCACATGTAGCAGATAATGTGTAAGTCAGTGTATCAGTATCAGGCTGAAGTTGTTACTTTTGCATAGAAATGCTTGTTGGTATGGTGAGTTAATAAGTGATGTTTTTATAATTGTTGGAGCTTTCCGTTTATATTCCCCACACTGGCAGATTATAACCACTAATGGGTCCTCCTGGACTATCCCCGAGACACACCCCTCTATTAGAGTGATTACTGTGCCCTAGAGTACTGAAAGGCTATGCTTTTTGGTAGTTGTAAACCAATTTTGATTTCTTGTATTTGGTCACTTTTCAAATTGTTCTCCATTCTGAAAGCAGAAGGGATTTAATACTTCAATTCAATTTTATTTATATAGCACCAAATCACAATAAACAGTCACCTCGAGGCACATTATTTAGTAAGGTGAAGACCCCACAATAATAAGACCCAACAGACAAACCGACTACGTATGAGTAAGCACTTGGCAATAGTGGGAAGGAAAAACTCTTTTTTTAACAGGAAGAAACCTCTGGCAGAACCAGGTTTGAGCAGTCAAGTCATCTGCCGCTGAGGGGAGAGAAACAGGACAAAAGACATGCAGACTGACTTTCTTGGTCATACAATACAGCAACTAAATCTTTTTTTCTATAGGTTTAATCATCAATAAATTTACAGCTTTCAGCATTTGAAAACACCACTGCACTGCCTACACCACATGTAAGTAAATTATCTCACAATTGTGCTACGTGAGCACTGATGGGAAATTTATTGAACTCAGTTGCTGGAAACCAGTCAACACAAACACATCACTGCAAAACAATCTGTGTTTGTAAATGACTCCATCTCAGTTTATGTTTAAATTCCTGGCTGATTGGTGTTAACATTGCCAAGGTTACTCTACTTTGCTCCAGTCTTATTTCTGTTTAAAAATATTTTTCCATTGCTATGAGCCCTGAGTTGGCGCTTCAAAAAATGTTCCAATTATGCAAAGAGGGCACAAGCTTGTTAGTTTTGTAGGGCATGAACTGGGTTTGGTTTGTATAATGCTGAATACTCAGACATTGTACTTTTAAGAAGACCAGAAGCTTGTTGATATTTATTTTTACTTTAAAAACAAAAATGAGCCATCCCTTTTAAAGGCTGAGCACACCTTATCATTATACTTTCTACCCACCCAGTTGATATATGATCACATGGAAATTTGTGACAGCAGCCTAGAGTTGAACTAAGATTCCTGCTGAAGTTTTGTCCTTGAAGGGCTTTTGTGGTTCAAATCTTCTTGTTGTGAGCAGGGGCGTGTCCAGAATGGGGGGCATACAGTGGCAGTGGCCACCCTTGAAATATGATTGACCCTTACAATTTATTGAAGTATTTCTATGTTACAAAGCTTTCAGCTTCTGCTGTACTATTGTGATGGTCCCTGAGCCTTGGACCCTCAGTTCTGAGATTTTTTATGTCTTTTGGATTTAAGAATTATTATTTTTGTTTGTTTGTTTTGCTTTTTTGCAATATTACATGAGGTATTTAGTTTACTATTTGATGAAGCATTATTTTTAATTCCCTCTATGTAGATGTTTTGAGGTCTTGTCTATTTTATGTTTTTTTAATTTCAGTGTCATTTATTTCTGATGTAGGTTCTCTTTAGTTTCAGTTACTGCTGACTTTGAGTTTTTCTTTGAATTAGTTCCCTTTTGTATTTCTTTCTGCTCCAGTCTCGTCTGTATTTGTCCTTTGACTTACTATGTTCCCTGTCTTGTCCTCCTGTCTTCCTCTCATCAAGCTAATTTCATTCTTCTGTTCAGGTATGTCACCCCCTCCCCATCTCATTATGTTTGCTGTCTTCAGCTCTGTTCCCCACCCGTTACCTCATTATCTTGTGTATATATTGTATGAGTCTCCCTTTGTTCTTTGTCGTGTTGTCTGCATTGCTGTGTGTCTTCCTTAGATTTCTGGTATTTGGATTCCCTTTTTTTTTACTTTAATTCTTTGAACTAACATCATTAAAATCTTTTTTAGTTTGTTTGTTTGTTTGTTTGTTTGTTTGTTTGTTTGTTTGTTTTTTGTTGTTGTTTCTTTAGTTTACTTCCTGTTTTCTGAGACTGCATTAGGGTCCACAATGAAGTAGTATTTTGGATGAAAATATTGTACTTTCTGTTCTGTACCATTAATTGTAAAGCTTGAGTTATTTCACAGATAAAGTGCATTGTTATAAGATAAGCTACCCAGCAACACATGATTAAAATCATCAACAGCTGCAAATTTAAAGTGACATACACATCAGTGAATCCATGATTATGATCCAATAATATCATCTACATGAAAAGGTGGCATTCTATATGAGTGTTACTTGAAATATATTTTTATTGCAAAACTTGTGTACTATTAAGTAACTTCAGAAGGATTATAATTTTTGTTATCCACCACAAAATTGTGTTTAAACTCTTTTGTAGTACCACATTCAGATAATAAAACTGCAATAGTACACAGGGTCACACATGAACCTGAATATCATACCTTATGTTTTCTACATCAATTTTGTACACTGACTTTATTTCTGATTAAATATTCTGGATTCTTTGACACACATCTAGACTAACATCAAAACAACAAGTAGGTCAGTGTTCCAACATCCGCAAAAAGCAACTGCTAACAAGAGATTGATGAGGTACATGGCAAATGCCACAGCAAGTGGGGAGCCAGTATGTCACAGGGGAGATGTAATCATCCCTGAGCCCCAAGAACAGCTGGTGTGCTGAATGTCAGAGCAGCTGACCTGAAAGAGAAGATCATGGATAAACTGGAATCCTGGACCCTCAGTGGCCGATTACCAAGGTTATGTGAAGTATACTCTGAAAGTCTACTAGAAGATGTGAATGCAGCACTACAGACAATCCCTACTGCGTCCATCACTGAAACCAACCAGTTGATCTATACCACAGCAACAGTGATCCTTGAGATCCTTAGCTATAAGATGAACAGTCACAAGGAGTAGTATCCTCCACGGAAAAGAAGACTAAGATCAAGGTACCACAAAGGGAAGCTGGCAAGCCAAGCAGATAGAAGAAGTGGCTGATATAAAAAAACTCTTACCAATAGCTGGACTGAAAGATAGCGCAGAGGCACCAATCATGGCAGCACAGGAACAAGCTCTGAGCACAAGATCGATAGGGGCTGGGGTCTGCCACACCAGGCAAGACCCCAGGTGCAGGCTGTGCAGAGATGCCCCCGAGACAATCCAGCACATAACAGCAGGCTGCAAGATGTTAGCAGGCAGGGCAGACATGGAACACAATAACCAGTGGTGGACAAAGTACAAAACTCTAGTACTTAAGTAAAAGTATTGATACTCGTGGTCAAATCTTACTCAACTACAAGTACAAATTGCTCACTCAATAGTTTACTCAAGTTAAAGTACTAAAGTACTTACTTTTGACAATACTTAAGTATTCAAAAGTACAAATTATATTTTCTAATATCAGTACATGCTGTAATGTTTTGAGTGCTTTTACAGAACCTTGTAACTTGCTGAAACCACCTGATGATGAACTGTAGGTAGGGCCAGCGAGCAGCATGATGTTTGCCCCACAGCAACAGTGCTGGCACCATTACCCTGAATTTGATAAACAGAAGAAAACGGATTTTATAGATGGATACGAAATGAACTGGTAAGAGTTTCATACATTTTTACGGTCCCTAGGTTAATACTAGAATCAGTAACTATCACATAACAAAAGCATCCATCTGAACTCATTGCCTTTAAATATACTTGACAGTGCCTCATACATCACATGAAATAAGGTTTGCTTCTCATATGAGATCCAGTTCAATTTTTTTTTGTTTTGTTTATTTGACAGTGCTGCAAAGAAGACCTTCAGGGAGCACTCTGCAGCTCTGTGCAGTTCCTTAATTTACTTTCATCTCAGTAAGTGAAAGTGAGAAGGCATGAGTCCATTAAAGGCGACGCCAATTAAATAATCTTTGATAACTTATTGTTAGATACAAAAACAATTTTTTTAATCATTTTACATTTGACATCAGTGGTACAACTTCCTCACTTAAGTCTGTAGGGTTTAACATCTTACCCTTGCAGCTCTATACTGTTGTTTGCCCCACTGCTGAAATTTTCAGTAAATTAATATCTAGATATAAATCTCTTTTCAAAGCACAAGATTTTTAGTGTCTTCTGGTGTCTCTAGTCCAAGGCTTGTCAACCCATTGCATTTAAGTAAGTTTTGTTTGCATGCAGGTAAACAGTTTGTGTGGAGAGCTTTTGCCAAAATACAGTTTCAAGACCACTGATGATGATGATTTTGCATTTAATGTACTTTTATTTTTCAGTTTATCTGTATTCGAAACGTTGACTGGAGGTCAGGATATTCACTGGCTGCACCAAAAGCCCAAAAATATTGGTTGCTGTCCCCATAGGCTAAGCCAGCAGACTGGTCGATGTGCTCCTTTGCTTGTCCTTAATCTACAAATCTGCAAAGGCACAAGTTCACAAAGACGAATTTGTGAACTATTGGTTATGCTTTTTGTGTACTGTACAGGCTGCATTATGTTGTTTTAAATTGTTACTTTCTCATCATTCTGTTAAATCTCAGAAAATAAATGCAAACAACAAAAAGCAACAACTGCTATTGGGAAGCAGATTAATTGCAGCCTATTAAAGGCCTCCATGCTTGTGTAGTGTGACAAATGGACCTGTTAGGTGCTAATTAGGCATAGATTAAGTCAAAGGAAAGTAGTGAGAGTGAAAAATGCACATCTATGAGAAGAAACAAAGGGCATAACTAATAATATTTTTAGCTCTCAGGTCTTGCTTGTGACTGACAGTTTTGATTGCTTTCAGTGTCCATCATAAATACAGATGTTACCACACATGCCAGGGAGGTCTCACACACACAAGAGCACACAGCACCACCACCATTACTTACATTTTTCTGTGTCTTGGTTGTCACTGGTTCATTTCACAAGTTGAATAACTAAGGAGACATGTGAGGGGTCTTCTACAATGCAGGATTAATGGGTTAGCGTGCTGTATTTCTGTGTTGCGAAAGTCCCTCTATTTTTACCTAAATCGCTGTGGTAACTTATGCTGAACCCACAACCTGGTCGGGAGAAGATTATGTTCTGGAAGAGCCACTTTTTCACAAATTCTTTTATTTAGAGCAAGTTTTAAGTACAATAGGCCAATAGATTCTCTGCAGGGCGAATATATTTTACATGTGGAAGCCAATCTCGCCAACATCATGAAGGAAGCCCAGGTGTAAAGTTACAGCAGCATAAACTGCACATTGCATTGTCGTTAGAATTTGTTTGTATTCATTTAGCGATGCACTAAATGCAAATGTTTTTATACTGGAAATCAGTTTTTTGAATGTTAATCTACAGACTTTAAAATTTTAAAAAACATGAAAAAGTCCAAAATAAAAAATTTGTTGTGTACTTATTGTGATCTTTGAATTCATGGGTGACTCTTGGCTATTTTTTCCATCCTTATTTCATTTACCCAAGGTAAAAAAGGAGTGCCGACAGTTATGATTAAAAAATAAATTAATGAGCGTACTGAATATTTTTCTGGAATACACTAGTGACATTTTTACTTCTGATTTAGCTTCACTGTGACAGGATGAATCTGAACACTTTTGAAAATTATCTTTTCTATTACAGTGCCTATGCCAAATGAGCCTATTTAGAAATGTTTCTGCTGCTGAAGTGGTGCAGCTGTGCAGTGTGGTAAAGTGGCGCTCCCTTCAATGAGACTGCCTGCAGGAATTCATTATCTTGAAAGCTAGCGTGGCAAAGACCATGGACAGGTGGTATAGGTAATTTCACATTTCTCCTGTGCCCTGTGAAGATGCCACTTTGTGTTACCTCTCTGCAGTGGAAGAGCACATTGGCAAGGTTTGTCCAACTGTCCACACATCTGAAATGAGCCAGTGTTGATAGCCGTCTGATTAGATGAGGAGCTGAAGTCCACTGCAGTAATCAATCTTCACTTTTTAACTGTTACTCGGACTGCAACCACTTTACTGTTTGCTCTCTGATTTTATAAAGACATAATATTCCCAAGGTTGCAAAAACAGTAATTTGTTTTTTAAGATATTGCATGTGATACCTTTACATTTTAATCTCACACTGGAATTCAAATAGAAAAAAATAAAGGCACCTGGAAACATGCAGAGAGATGTGAGCCACATTGATCTCCTTTTTCAGCGCTGCAACAATCTAACTGGGGTCATTGCTCGTAAAGCAGAAAGGAAGCTCATTTGGAACCTTGTGCGTGCACTGATGTAAAAGAAACAGAAACTCGACGCACTGGGTCACACAGAAGTACACAGGTGAAATTTTTAAAAAGTCTGCTTTTTAATTATCAGTATGCAGTCATCATTATCAGAAGTCATCATTATCAAGAGCATTTGCAGACACATTTTAGAATTACAGTAGTAGTATGCTTTTGATGCATTAACTGAGTTTCTATGCTGTTTTCTAAGGTCTTACAGATCATGTCTAACATGAGTAAATCTGCCCAGATGTTGCTTGTAATATCATATAAAACAATGAATATCATTTCCCTTAACATCCATCAGGCCTGAAAAAAATAAAAGCAGAATATTAGCAAACCATTTAAAGTCTAGAACTATAAATAGTTCATATTAACATATTAAATTCACTCTGCATTTAATCATTAGTTACTACGAATGTCTGTCTTTTACAGCATGTCTTTTGTCCTGTCTCTCTCCCCTTAGCCCCAGCCGGTTGTAGCAGATAATAATAATAATAATAATAATAATAATTCCTTAGACTTATATAGCACTTTTTAAGGTACTCAAAGACGCTTTACAATTCCAAGCACTATTCATTCGCACCACAATCATACTTGGTGATGATCAGCTACTAATGTAGCTACAGCTACATTACATGGCACTAAACCAATAAAATTTAATTGAATCAAATTAAATTAAATTAAATTTTGAAACAGATATTTTACTGATTTTTTTGTGGGGGGGTTGCTGAACTGTATGCTAGCAACACTGTAAAATGTTGGCGCAAAAGAGAATAAAGACTGAAATTTATGTAATGCCAAACACACACCTGCTGGAACCTCTCACAACTAATGAGCTAATTTAGTAAGAGAGGCTGAGTCTTTCTAAAGAAAAGATGAGGACTTTTCCTGATGTAAAATTGCAACAAATTTGGCAAATTTATTATTCAGGATACATAACTTTAATTATAAGATTCAGAGAATCTTAGATATCACTGTACACAAGGGATAAGACTGAAAAACAATACTTAATGGCCATGATCTTCAGGCCCTGAGGCAGCACTTCATTGAAAACAGACACAGTTCTGTAGAGGAAATCACTTCATCGGCTCGGCAGCATTTGTCAGCGAGCACGGCTTGTTGCTGTAGCCACAAATGAAAGTTAAAACTTCACCATGCAAAGAGGACTCATATATAAACTAGATTCAGGAATGTCCTTCTCTTTGCCTTTAGCTCATTTAAGGTGGACTGAGGCAAAATGGAAATCCTTTGCATCTACTATGGCAAATCAATTTCTATTTGCAAATCATGGATAATGCATCATCTGGGTTAAGGAGGACAGGACTTATCTGTCTTGTTATCAACACACTGGTGAAAAGCCAGCATCCAGGACAGCATGAGGGTCGATTACTGCATATAACCTGTGAAAGCCCCATTAACAGTGAATGATATATACAGGTTTTTGGAGCAACACCTACTAGATTGTCAGAAGTATTCACTCACCCATCCAAATCATTGAATTCAGGTGTTCCAAGCACTTCCATGGCCTCATGTGCACAAAAACATGCAACTAGACATGCAGACTGCTTCTACACACATTTGGGAAAGAATGGGTCGTTCTCAGGAACTCCAGCGTGGTACCGCGATGGGATGCCACCTGTGCAACAAGGGCAGTTATAGAATTTCTTTAAATATTCCACAGCCATCTGTTAGTGGTATTACAACAAAGTGAATACAATTGGAGATTGGAAAGCACCTCACCCGTGAAGTGGTAGGCCACATAAAATGACACAGTGAGGTCAGTGGATGCTGAGCCGCATAGTGCACAGAGGTCGCCAACTTTCTGCCGAGTTAATTGCTACAGACTTCCAAACTTACCAAACAGATTAACTCAAGAACAGTGTAGACAGCTTCTAGGAATTGTTTTTATGGCCAAGCAGCTGCATCCAAGTCTTACATCACCAAGTGCAACGAAAAGCATCAGATGCAGTGGTGTAAAGCATGCCACCACTGGACTATAGAGCTGTGGAGACGCGTTCTCTGGAGTGACAAATCAGGGTTCTACACTTGGCAATCCAAAACTGCACTGTGCCAAGTGTAATGTTTGTTGGAGGGGGGATTATGGTGTGGGCTTGTTTGTCAGGAGTTAGGCTTGGCCCATTAGTTCCAGTGAAAGGAACTCTTAATGCTTCAGCATACCAAGACATTTTGGACAATTTAATGCTCACAACTTTGTGGGAACAGTTTGGGGATGGTCCCTTCCTATTCCAACATGACTGTGCACCAGTGTACAAAGCAAGCTCCATAAGGACATGGATGAGCCAGTTTGATGTGGAAGAACTTGACTGGCCTAGTCCTGACCTCAACCCAACAGAACACCTTTGGGATGAATTAGAGTGGACACTGTGAGCCAGGCCTTCTTGTCCAACATCAGTGACCTCACAAATGCACTTCGGGAAGAATGGTCAAAAATTCCCATAAACACTCCTAAGCCTTGTGGAAAGCCTTCCCAGAAAGGTTGAAGCTGTTTTAGCTGCAGAAGGTGGGCCGACATCATGTTAATGCCTATGGATTATGAATGGGATATCACTCAAGTACATGTGCGTGTGAAGGAAGGAACACTTTTAGCAAAATAGCATACGTCTGCACCATTAATGGCCTTTTGCACAGCAACAGTAACAGTTTGATAAAGCAATAAAAGTAAGCTACAAGTAAAGCTCATTATATTTAATTGTGTGATGAACTGCATCCCTCGGGAGAAAGGAAATGTGGCTCTTGTTTTATTTGATTGGGCACAAAATAGATTTATTACAGTTTTCCAAACATCATGACAACACTGTCACGTTAGGTGAACTCATTCAATCCCACTCATACCCCTCCACACATCACCCAAAGAGATTCTTCTTTGTTGCTTTGTTGCTTTCATTTCGTGTTTAGTGATTGTACCCAGGTGTGGTGTACAGTAGAGCGTGTTACTGAGGAGTCAACAATTTGCCACGAATAGGAATCCAATTTTATTTCATATAAATTGCATTATTTATATTGCCTCTTTTACACATGAAACAGTATGAAGGCCTTGCAATGCACAGCAGTGTTTTAGAGGTAGCAAGATAAAGGTAAATGTTCTATTGACTGCAGGTTTATTCATTTGCTGTTTTTATGTCCTGTACAAATCAGCAGATGCAAAAAAAGATCAATGAAACGAATGCTTGTAAAACACTGAAATGATCTGCCAGCAATAAACACGAGACAGCAAAATAAGCTCAGACAGACCAGTGCTTGAGTAAGTTATACTATGAGCAGATTTTTCACTGTCAAATTTAAAAATATATATATTTCTGTGTTTTAGTCATGAAGCTGAAAATGATACAGCACAAGTCAGCGATAAAGAAAAATAATGCAGTGAAAATTTGAATTGGAAAGAAAAAGATATTCACTGTAAATATAGTCCTAGTGAGACTCCGCCGGTCTAAATCCAGCCGCAAGCAGTGAAATGGAAAATGGCAAGCTCAGTTTCTCATTAGCAAGGTGTCCTTTCCATAGTTAATGGATATGTAAATAAGGAGCAGTGTGGAGGAAGAGAGGTAAAATAAAATAAAAAAAAGATAATAATCAGAGGCTGTAACAGAAATTGTTTTCTCAGTATGTCACTGTTTGCCATAGCATAATATTGCAGGCAGTAATTGAAAAACGTTATCATATGCAATGATAGGTCACAGTCTCATCAGCTATAGCCCAGGGTAGGATTTTTTTCTCAAGCTGGTTCACATAAAAGTTTTTCAATGTAAGAATGTGGAACAATTTCCATGTATTGGCTATTTTTTTGTCAATCTGTAAACAGATTTGCGGGTATAGATTGATGTACAACTTCAAGAAAAAGACAGTGACTATGCATGCATTTATGCACTGGTATACAGAATTATCAAAATGATTTTCAAAGCTGTTAAAGCTTTTTCATCTTGAAATACGATATAACATGCCGGTGACACGCATTTTCCTGTGATTACTGTGGACCTTATTTGTGCAGCCTACGTATTTTTTCTTGACACATAGTCAATTGTTCTAGGCTGATCAATGAGGAGCATCAATAGAAGAAATAGCAGCAGTTATAAAAACCCCCATTTGACCCTTAATGACTCACAAGATGGCAGGATGTGTCAGGACCAACTCCAAAGTGATCATAAACTCATGAACAGTTTAAAAGATGGATGCAACTTCCACGCCTAAAAAGTGAAGCCAATGTGTTAGGGGCCTTAAACCTGCGTTATTTTTAATGGCCACCAGTGGGTGAAAACCTTTGGTTACAAAAAGGCTTCAATCTTATAAAAGTCAAAGGAAAAATTGGTTCCTTCAAGAACCTAAAATAGGTTAAGACCCCCACAGCAGATATGTTATAGTTGCACCTGTTGTCAGTTAAATAATAGCTGTCCTATTATTTAGAAAGAGTCACAGACTAAAAATTGAGGGCTAATAGTCACCTTTACATCCTGCTTCCACATCGAAAAACAGTGGCAATATCTAAGGCTTTTTATGAATACTGTCCATCTCGTGCAAATCTGCAGCTAAATAACCAAAGTTGTTTGGCTGAATGCAGTTCAAAATTGTGATGTGTGTGCCTAGTAAGATCCAAGGCAATTAAAAAGGCCATACTTTCCAGTCATGTGGCTAAATGGCATTTCCCAATTGGTTTTATGACTGCAGTCAACACTGAGGAGTTTAGCCATTATTCTGACTGCCACATTTGTCGGGCATGAAGGTTATAACGACTTTGATCAAATGGACTTCTCACTTAAACAGGCTGCAGAATGCTGCTTGCACACATAAATCTCACAGTGTTAATCAATAAGTGATTTATTTTGCATCTCAAACAAGGACAGAACGTCAGTGGATGCTCACTTGCCAAAAACTACTCGTCACATTGAAACAACTGTACTGTTGTGATGGCAAAGGACGCTTGCTTATGCTTAATGAAACACTGGTAGTGAGTGAGAAAGCAAGAGGTCAAAGGACAGAGGAAGTGCTTGGAAAGTTTCCCATCAACTTGATGCTCGTCTTATTGCTATTGAACAAGGTGGACTGAAATGATATTTTAAGGAAACAGAAAGACATGAGAGTGTCTTTCTGAAACACCTTGCACCATCTTTGGCTGCGTGGCATTGTCTCAGGGACAACGGGGCATGGTATCTGCTGTTGCTTGTACACAGCAATGCCCCTTTTCCAGTCTCTCCGGGCTGCATAATACTGAGGGGCTATCTCCTGTAAAGTAGGTGCATGATGACAGGCCTGTAAATGCCTGTGAATCACTCCATCATAAATCTCTGAACTTCACAGGAGAGAAAGAAGATGAGGCACTATCTCATGAGTGACATGTCAATTATCCCACCCTCCCACCTCCACCTGTTTTATATGTGGCTACTAGTCATAAACAGTACCGACCAGCTCCTATCTCAGACATCTTGAGTCTAGGACTAAACACTTTTTCAGGAGCAGGCAGAGACACGATTGATGCACAGTCCACCCTTCCTCATCCCTTGGGACAGGATCACTCTTCATGTGAATGATGTAGCCGGCCTGTTTGTGATATTCATCACTTTAGATTTGAAGCAGGAGATTCTGCTAAATTGGGAAACAAGGACTCGCCTGCTACTTGCCTTTCTCTGACTTGCAGACAGCCGTGGTCAATTAGAGGTCATTTTTAAACAGTTCCTTTTAACATACACAGCGGCCAGACACGTCTAAAATGGCCATCAAGGCAGCATCACTTTCAGTCAGTAGGGGACCGCAACACACCACATCAAAACTGCACCCGTCTGAAAGGATGTTTAGAAAAATCGCTGCCATCTGCAGTTTGCTGTTGGTATGTGAGATGCTTAGCTGTCATTTTGTTTGCAATGCTGACAAGGGAAATGAAATTCACCAAGGGGAAATTTAGTGACTTAATACTTCACCTGCTCAGCCTTGCCAAACAAAACTCATGGTGTTCATTTGTGGTGCAGTTTATGAGCGGCACTACCCGACCTGTTAAAGAGCAGGGCGTTTTGGCAACTACGTGTAAATGTGTCACTTCCAACAAAGAGTTCTTGTTAGAGGTGGAAAGAAAATATTAGTAAATCTTCCCTTTTTTATTTAATCTAATCTTTTTTTTCTGGCACAAGAATGTCTAGTTATTTGACTTAATATTAATCACCTCAGAAGTAGCTGGTTGATGCTATTGATTGACATTGTGTGATGTCCTGTGGCTGTGACATGACTTACTGCTAGGAGGAGGAGGAGGAGGAAGGCTGTTTTTGATGGAGTACAATTAATACGCTGATAACTGTATATTTTATTCATGGATGCACATTACTGCTGAGACAGTAATCAATGCCTTAACCAGGGGAGTCATACATTACAGGGCGATCAAAATCAATATTCAGTATCACTATCAGAGGTAGATATGATTGAGAAATGGATTTACAAGCATACACACCACTGTGGATCGCATATTTTCTAAATTATTCTTTTTATTACATGATCCAGGAAACGCCATCTTCCAACCTGTAATTCATTTGACATATGACACAGTGTCCAACCCAATATCCTAACACAGGTCAGGCTATAGTCAGTATTAATCACAGGCTCAGGTTGACAGAGAAGGAAGTCATCTGTATTCTCAAACGGCTTTACAGGCGTGTATTTTAATACCAAGACACTGGAGCACCTATAACCTTGTCATAGGGATACAAATATGTCATAAACTTTGATAAGAAGCTTTCTGAAGTCTGTCAAATGCAATTGCGGGATATGGGGGCACCCTTACAGAGTAGAAAAGAGATAAACAATCCTATTAACTTTTAAACACCACTGGGGATCGACATCCACTGTCTGCTTTGAAGGATTTGAATATTAGTATATTATCCGTAGTGTCTGTATTTGTTCTTCTGTTTCACCTGGATAGTAGTATCCAAAAAAAGGAGGGAAAATGAAGGATACAGGGAATCACTTGGACAAGTCGGAGCTTTCGAGGTTGAAAGATAGGTGCCCTGACCTGTTTTGCACACATCACACACACAGCACACAAACAACACGCTATATCAGTAATGCCAGGATGACACGTACAGAAGAGTGCTGCTTGGCCCCAAGGTCAGGCCTCAGCCTTGAGTCACCTCACCCGAACCTCCAACTATCGCCTTTAATTCTTCTGCCAAGAGTCCTGATTGAAGACCAGACTGTCACAGCCTTTTATTACGACCCACAATTCAGGAAAGTGGCAGGAATGGTTATGACCACAGATGATGCTGACCCAGTGTCTGCAGTCTGAACACTGCCCATCCTGTAGCTTAAAAATAATGAATTTTGCTGCATAAATTACAAGAATAAATAATGTTTTGTATATGCAATAAGATTAGATTACAACTAAATGAATTATTATGAGGAAATGTGTCTTTGCTGCTCTGCAATGAGGTCACTGAGATAATAAAGCCAAAAATGGCATGTGGGAAGCTGAAAAGGCACGCTTGTTCTTTCTTTCCTCAGTGTGTGCATGGTTACTTTTCAAATAACATGGTGCCACCACTTAATTCCTGTGACCTGCATGTCTGAGAACATCTACGAAGATAAATGAACACCTCATCTGTTAGTGCTGCTGCTCCCACATTCACAGATTACATTCCTCTCCTCGGGGACCTTCTGAACATCAGCCTCTTCTCTTCAACAATTGTTGTTATAGGAAAACATTCTCTTCCTTGCGTTTGTATCTGTATTCACCATATGAAACTTCAGATATCATTTGATCTCCTTTTAACCTTTTTGTTTGTTTGTTTTCTTTAGATTTTTTTTTCCATGACTCATTTTGTATTATTAAATTTGGGATCATGGCTCAAGATGTAATAGTGCAGCATGGGGAAAACACTACTTACACACTAACTTGTTTTGTGCGCTCCAGTAGAGTTTTTTTTTTTTTTTTTTTTCAGTACTACCTAGTTTTGCTCTGTT